>CANYCX014634752.1:0-22157 GCA_948193385.1 Breynia disticha f. nivosa | reverse complement strand
CACAAATTTGTGCTTAAAAAGTCATCGTATATTTTAGAACATGAAATCTGACATTCATATAATTGTGAAGTAGAATCTTGTCAATCAATAAAAATCAACAAAAATGAATAAAATACACTGTTATTTATATCATTTCAAAATCAAAATATAGAAAGAGTCTGTATTAGTATAATTATCCCAATTTTTTTTGCAAGCTATTTTGAACAAGGCCGCTGTCTCTGTTTATGAGGCCTTTTAATTTTGGGTCTTTGTCATTATTGGAACAAATGCCAAAATTTTGAAAACACATATTGAAAATGTCTAAAACTTTAAATGTAAAAATCATAAAAATTTTGAAAACACATATTGAAAATGTCTAAAACTTTAAATGTAAAAATCATTAGATTGAAATTTTATATTGTGAAAAATGACCAAATTTATACGCTCGCATACAGTTACATTTGTATGTTCGCATATTGTGAAAAATAACCAGATTTATAAGTTCACATACCTTTATAGTCGTTAGTTGTTCCAGGGTTGTAAGTTCATGTGCATTTATATTGTGTAAGTTATTCCAAATTTGTAAATTCACGTACATTCACAAATGTGAGCTTACAAATGTGAACTTACAAATTCGGTTAATTTCACAATATGAAATCTTAAATTGACTGTTTTTATAGTTAAGTTTATTTTTCAACAATTTCACAATGCGTAATCTTAAAAGTTACTACAATTATTTTCTCAAGAAAAATTTGACTATGTTAATTCACAATTTGACCAATATGTTATATAATAATCATGATATATCTAATTATTTATAGTATATTTTTAAGATAAGGTATGTTCTTCTTTTTTTTTTGCATAATATTATGTTTGCATATACCTTATGGAAACCACATGAAGGCACCCCATCATTACTTTACTTAATAAATGATATCAATTGAATAACTAAACTTTGTTTAGAATGGAAGTTTTGACAAACCATTTATCCATTAGAGGGGTCAAAGAGATAATTTTTTTTGGTATAGGATGGAAATAATGCCATTAATGTAAGTTTAGGGATGAAAATGTAAAAGACCAAAATAAACATAATTATGGTGTTTTTGAAATGTTGCTTCTTTTTAAAGCAAATTTCAAATCAATAAAGTCAAACATGTTTTTGTTAGGAAAAATTTATGCTTTGTGTTCTAAACCATCATTAACCAACTTTGACTGAATTCCATGAAGCCCTTGTGTTTTGTTAAGGTCAATAAAATATATATCACAATCACGCATGGTGAAAGATTTAGAAATTTTTAGAATAAGTGATGTTTACGTTATTTTTTTTGAAGTATATAGAAAATACACTAATAACGCAATATTTATGTCGCTCTACTTGTGTTGACAACAAAAGAGAACGATATTACAAAGAGAGACAATACATCAAGGAGTGAAATTATAAGAAAAGCACATAATAGAGTTGTCCCTCGTCTCATATCTTTTTATATATGCGAGACATAACTCGCGATAATAACATCAAAATTTGTAATATATGAAATTTTCACATTACTTTATAGATTCCAATAGGTTGAAGTGGGAAAATCCAATTTTTTTCTTTTAAAAATCACAATGTGAAAAGAAAAATTATAGAATCAAACGTGGGAAAGAGATTATAAAGAAAGAAACTTGTGGGGCAAATTAGACAAAAAATGTGATGCCATAAAGCCAATAAAGTGAACAAACAAAGCTTTTGAAATTGTGCTAAAAAATCTATGGACTACTTAGCTTCATATATGAAATTGTCGCGATAATAATAAAGTATTCGTATTCTAACGATCGTAAGTTCGAACCTTTGCCAGTTCTCTTGGGGTGAGGTATATGTAAAAAATACTGTAAACACTGAGTACATCGTTCTAAAAGCATCTCTCATTCCAAAAGAAAGAAATGCGTTAACCATACAGGACTTTCCATTTGATGAAATCACTCTTCCAGTCATAGAAGATGAAGTCTTCGAAGATTTTGCTTCAACTCAAAGTCAGGGAAAAACGAGCATTTACGGTGGTAACTCGTCAAGGTACGAATGTTTTGTGATTACCGATGACGAGTTATGAGTTTTTTTTTTCTTCTTGTTGTGTTTCTTGATAATTAGTTAGTATAGAATACAACTCATTGTACGATTTTTTGGTGGAAACCAACAAAAGTTTCTTCAACTAAAAAAATCAAAATTCCACTAACTGACGTTTCATAATTCTTATTCCACTTTGAAACACAACAACAAACTCCACTCCATCACACCTTCTTCTTCCTCACTATCTTCCTTAGAATCAAATGAACTCACTTTCTAACTAAACCAAACACACCTTAACATAGAAGCCCCAACCTTCATTTCCTCAAAAACCATGGCTTAGACCCCAAAAACCCAAATAAAAACCCCAAGAAACCCAAAACTATGGGAGCATCACTCTCAAACTTAACAGAAGGAGCGAACGGAGGAATGACGGGGCCGGGTTTAGGAGACATACCGGAAAGTTGTGTGGCATGTGTATTTACGTACTTAACCCCGCCGGAGATTTGTAATTTGGCTCGATTAAATCACGCTTTTCGTGGCGCAGCTTCATCAGATTCTGTCTGGGAGAAGAAGTTACCTTCCAACTATCAAGATCTACTCGATTTATTGCCGTTTGAACGGTACCGAAATTTGCCGAAGAAAGAAATTTTTGCCCTTCTATCGAAACCCATTCCTCTTGAGGAGGGTACTAAGGTAAATTTAAGAACATGTGATGTGGGTTTTTCTGGGCTTTTTTTGTGTGTATTAGAAAGTGTGTTTTCTGATGAATTTTGGTAATGTCAAGATTTTGCTGGTGAGGGTATTTTGGTGTTCTGGTGGGATTTGAGGCTACAACTGGAAAGTGAGGTTTTTATTGTGCGTTTTGTTGAATGTTGCAGGAGGTTTGGATTGATAGAGTGACGGGGAGAGTTTGTATGTCGATTTCAGCGAAAGGGATGGCTATTACTGGGATTGAGGATCGGAGGTATTGGAATTGGGTTCCCACTGAAGAATCAAGGTTGGTTTTTTTGGTCGTTTTCGGTTTTTGTGAAGGTTAATATTGATAATTGAGGTTTTGGGTAAGTGGAAATGCGATAAATGAGTGTGCTTTGAATGTTGTGTTGGATTAGTGTTGAAAATAGTTTTTGGTTTTGTGGAATATGGCATTTGTTGTTTTTGTATTATTAATTTGCGTTGTGAAATTGATATGACGAGCTATGAGGAAAGAATGATTGTGTTGATTTCATTGTTCAAATGATTCTTAGGGTGAAATGTGGCGATTGACTATTGGCATTGGTTGTTGGATTATTGAGGTTCTGTTATTGATTACTGATAAATATGTGTGTTTTGACAATGGTATTCATTGTGCGGTAGAAGCAATGAAATTAGTGTTAAGTATGATATGTAATGAAATATGAGATAATTTATTGCTTCATGTTCTATTATTTTGCTTTCTAAGTAGATTTGATGAGGTATCAAAAGATTGTGATTCCGATGATTTAGTGTCAGGATGATGCTCAGTGGATGTGTTCAGGATTGAGCTATGTGGCAACGTATTGGTATTGAAGAGGAAAATGATAACATTATTTTGGTGTATTCGTCACCATCGTTAGTTGAAGATGCCGTGTTCATGATAATTTAAATAATAGCTTTATTTGTGTAATCGAGTTCAAGGCTTAGTTAAGTAATGATAAATGAGTGTGTTTTAATGGTTGCATTAATTGTGCTGTAGAAGCAATGAAATTTGCACTTGCATTTAACTCTAACTATATGGTAGAACTTGTTGCTTTTCTCTATTATTAATTTGCTTATAAAACAGATTTGATGAGGTATGAGAATGGAGTGAATGTGATGTTTTACCATCAAAATGATACTTGACAAGAGTACATGTTGGGATTCAATTGTGTGGTGATGTATTGGTAGTTGTTATTTTTGTGGATAGAGGTCGAAGAGGAGAATGCTAGCATTATTACGTTTCTGTATGTCGATGTCTATTATCCTGGCGTCTTTTTGGTCTTTTTTTGGAACCGTGCTAATTGTTTTGTATCTCGATGTGCTTACGAATTGTCATGAGTCAATGTGATTTTTCTAGTCACTGCTTTAGTAAACTGACCATCAGTTGTTCTCTTTGTTCCAGATTCCATATAGTGGCCTATTTGCAACAAATATGGTGGTTTGAAGTAGATGGGGTTGTAAAGTTCCGTTTTCCTGCAGATGTATATTCTCTATTCTTCAGACTTCATCTTGGTAGATTCTCCAAACGGCTGGGACGGCGTGTGTGCACTCACGAACACACGCATGGGTGGGATATAAAACCAGTACGATTTGAGATGTCTACTTCTGACGGCCAACATGCATCATGCGAGTGCTGTTTAGATGAGACCGAACAAGATGAAGTAAATGGTAACCACAAACGCGGATACTGGATAGAATACAAGGTTGGCGAATTCATAGTCACCGACTCAGAACCGGTAACTGAAGTCAGATTTTCCATGAAACAGATCGATTGCACACATTCAAAAGGCGGGCTTTGTGTAGATTCAGTGTTCATTATCCCCAGTATTCTCAAAGAACGTAAACGAAGAGCTTTGAAGTGACCCGAAATACTATAGATATGTGTTTAGTGATGTCAAAATGATTTCAGGAGTTCTCTAGTGAGCCCTTTTCATACAGCTTCTTATACTCAATCAGGCAATTTGTTGTTGTAGAGGATGTCATCATACTTGGTTTTTGAAATAGGAATGGTCTCCTCTGTGGTTTTGTAATTTTGTTGTGGATGCTGTATTTGATCCAGTTTTGCTTTATAGTTTTCAAAGATAGGGTTAGGAACTATCTCACTTGCAGGCCCTACTGGACACTCGGTGTCTGGGTGGATCCCTGCTAGATATTCGCTTTCTGATCGGATTCTTTGGAGCTTAAGAACCCCCTGTGCCTATTTTTGTAACGAAAAGAAAACCAATGTAGACTTGTGGATTCATTTTTTTTCTCACAGACATAGACTATCCTCTATTCTATAAACAAAACAACTTTGTTGCACCCCAAAAGTGAAGTATAGAAGAAAACCTGACAGTTTCTTCTCCCACATCTTTCACTTTGTTGCGCCCGAAAACAGATGTATATCTGTTGATCGCCTTATTTTGGGTTTCGATCGGATAGACTATCCACGTGCGAAACTTCGGTTTGATTTAATTCACGAGCAGACAAGAAATGTCGGGCTGCGTGGTTCCAAAACAGACGTGCTTGTTGGAAAAACAGAACAATCGATATCACATCATGTACTCACAAATCGTCTTTTCGTTCATAACCCGGTAAAATTGTAGACATTCAAAATAAAACAAGAAATCGCTCAACTGAAAACTGAGTGCATAATTTAAGATAAACAAAAATGTCAAAACATGGCCATAGAGGCCAATCAATCCATACAAAAACTAAATTTCGCATATGTTCTATCTATTACTCCAAATAGCAACAAGAGGTAATATCAAGCAAACTTGTAATATGATTCAAAAACAGTTTTGCAGCTCAGCGCTTACCACCACCGCCACCAATCTTAGGACCCTTTCCACCAGCTCCCCTTGGGACAGTACCTTTAGATTGAGTCTTCTGAGTCTTAGCCATGATTTCTGCCTTTTTAGCCTTCTTCTCGTCCTTTGTTTTCTTGATCCTTTCCTTGATTTCACTGGAAATACAACCAACAATCAGAACTACATGACGCAATTTCTCAATCTAAGTAATGGAAATGATAAATCTATGACCAATTTGAGAGCAAAAACTAAATCACTAGATATTCAAGCATATTAATGGGGCAAAATCCACTGATTGTATGCACAGCTACTAATGAAATAACTCGACAAACATATCGAGCATATTAATCCAGCAATATCCAGGGATCGCATATGCAACTACAATTGAAATCACTAGATAAGCATATCAAGCAATACTAGGCAATCATTTACGCAAAATTAAAAAATGAGGGAAAAACAGAATGATACACACCGAAGAGCGGCTTCTCTAGCAGCATCACGAACTTCAGGCTTTTCGGTTCTCTTCTTCTGAATAACCTCCAAAGTAGCACCAACAATAGACCTAGAATACGGCTTCTTGGTAGTACGTCTCCTCTTCTTCACTGCCTCTTGCGCAATATCCTATGAAATCACATAGATAACATTAAGACCAATCCAATTCACCGAACCACGGAATAATGCAGCCCGAATCAGAAAATTCAATAATTTCACCTTCTTATGCTGCTTCCTATACATGGCTGTCCATGTTAGTTTTGACGGCTTCAACCTATTGTGAAAATACCTCTTGCATTTCGAGTTCGCAAACAAAAACACCTAATCCAAACATTCAAAACCAATCTCAGAATGAAAACGACAACAAATTCATCAAAATAAAGTAAAATGAATCAAAATCAACCAAAACGACGTTTTTCGGACAGAAATTAAATTCACCTGAGAATCAGAACGAATAAACCTAATCCCTCGTCCAGGGTAAATCTTAGCGCCGCTAAAACGACACAGTTCCGTCCTATAATCGTAAAACAAACAATTAAACCCTAGTTTTCAATTAAACAAAAATTAATCCATAAAATGATATTAATTAATCAAAACACTTTATAACTGATGGCTTACTTGAGAACCATTGTTGATTTCTTCTTCTTTGTTGTTGCTGCTGCTGCTGCTTTGTGAAACCCTAAATTTTGCGACTCGGATTGTGTTATGTATACGAGTAGGATCGTATTTGTAAATAGGCTTCGAGTTGGATGAAACTACGATAATGCCATTAGATCTCAGGCTCACTGTAAGTTTCATGGGCTTAAGGAGGCCCAGTTGGTGCGACATGCCGTTTGGATGGGTGGCAGTGTGAGAGGTGTCGTTCTTGAATCAGTGATGCGACGGTGACGCGAATTTTCGATTTAAAATAAAAACAATGTAGTTAAATTTAAGATTACTAGGTTAGTATCACCAAACAAAAACTAAAATCAGACTAAAATTTTTTGCCAAATACAGTATAGTATAGTTTCATAATATTACAATGCTCTCCAAATTAATATAAATTCGGGACGGTTTAGAAATTTTTACGGAAAAATAGACGAATTTAAAGTTTTTAGAGAAAACAACGGAAATGATATAATTTTTAAGGATCCCTTCATTATTCTGAAATGTATATGATTTAGACTCTAATATTTAGAATATAATATTGTGCAGGTATTTTCGATGAGGACCGTGATTTTTTGATTGGGACCTCAACAAGAATAGGTAACATCAACGTTTCCGTCACTAAATTTTTCAATCGAGGAATACTCGTCTTTGTACTCGGTTAAAACAAAGATTTTTCGATCAAAATAAAAATAAAGAACGAAATTTTCACAAATTACGGGTTCAATTGTCATTCCTAAAAGTAAGTACATGAGTAACTATAATAAAAAAACGATTAAAAAATATAATAAAAAATGATAATATAAAAAAACACAACAAAAAAGACGTCGTAAATTCCTCTACCCATATATGTGTTACGAACACTATGAGTGTATATATATTTATCGAGTCAAAATATAATTTTTGAAACTAAATCATTAAAATGTATTAAATTAAATAAGTTATTCTCGTCCAAAAAAAAAAAAATAAGTTATTAATTACCAACTTTTTATATTACATAAAATCCCACTCCCTCGTCCTCCTCCTCATCGGAAAACCAAACTAAACCTAATAAATATTAAATCAAACGAACCGAAATCAGTCACATACAACCAAACCTCAATTGAAGCCACTCTCTCACTATACCCTAAATCTTCCGATTCAATTCAATGGAGGACAAAAGAACCCACAACAAACCCGAAGTTCGAGACGACGACTACGAGGATCTGACAAGTGACGAGAGCGGCGACTACTCGTCAGAAGACGAGGGGACTGAGGATTATAGGCGCGGTGGGTACCACGCGGTTCGACTTGGGGATAGTTTTAAAAACGGGCGATATGTCGTTCAGTCTAAACTTGGCTGGGGTCATTTCTCTACTGTTTGGCTCGCTTGGGATACCCAAAAATCGGTACTTTTTTAATGCTTTTCTAATTTGGATTTTTTTTGTCATACGGAGCTGTTTAGGGGTTTAATTTTGAACAAAATGTGTTTATGGGGTTTAGTTTGAGAAAGTTGTGGTTTTTGGGCTTAATATGATAGAAAAGGATTATTTGAAGATTTGTTGTTTTAGTGGAAAGCTTTGATTTTTCAATTTTTTACCGAGGGATTGTTTTGGGATTGTAGGATTAAATGGATAATGTGAAGTAGCTTAATGGTGTCGTTTGGGTGTTAATTTGTATATGAAAAAATGGAATGTGCAGTGAAGTGTTGTTGTTTTTAAACACATATTAGCTTAATGACAATGGTTTTGTTGCTTAATTTGTGTTTTTTTGGGATTTAAAGAGTGGAATGTGCAATAAAGTTTTGTTATTTTGGTGGAAATTGTTGATCTTTTTGTGTCGATGGATTGCTTGAAAGTGGAGGAGTTAGGCGATACGGCGTTGCAATCCAATGATGTTGTGTAGTGTTTCTGAATCGTCAATATTTTGTGGAAATGTTCTGCAGAAGTATGTGGCATTGAAGGTTCAAAAAAGCGCTCAGCATTATACGGAAGCCGCAATGGATGAGATTACCATCTTGCAGCAGATTGCGGATGGAGACCCTGAAGATAAAAAATGCGTCGTTAAGCTTTTGGATAATTTTAAGCACTCAGGTCCAAATGGACAACATGTTTGTATGGTTTTTGAGTACTTAGGTGATAACCTTTTGACGCTTATCAAGTATAGCGATTATCGGGGATTGCCAATTGTTAAGGTGAAGGAGATCTGCTACCACATTTTAGTGGGTTTAGATTATTTGCACAGACAGCTTTCTATAATACACACTGATTTGAAGCCGGAGAACATTTTGTTATTATCAATGATAGACCCCTCGAAGGATCCTAGGAAAACTGGTGCTCCTCTTATTCTTCCAAATTCCAAGGACAAAACTGTCGTGGAGTCTGCGATTTTGAAACTAAATGGAGATTTGACAAAGAATCAGAAAAAGAAGATCCGAAGAAAGGCGAAGAAAGCGGCTCAGGGTTGCGTTGAGAAGGAAATTGCAGCGGAAGCTGATGGGGATCATGAAACATCTGCTGCACAAGATACATCTACTAATGCTAAAACAACTGCTGGTTCAACTGAAGACCGTCCGTCTAGCTCCAACAATACAAATAGATCATCTAATGCCGATGGTGTGAGGAGTGCTGATTTAGGAGCTGAGGGCAATAAAAGGGGAAATCGCTCCACAAGGAAGAAGCTGTTGGCCTCAGTTGATCTGAAATGTAAACTGGTAGATTTTGGAAATGCATGTTGGACGTACAAACAGTTTACGAATGATATTCAGACAAGGCAGTATCGATGCCCTGAAGTGATCCTTGGATCAAAGTATTCTACATCAGCAGATCTTTGGTCCTTTGCGTGCATTTGTTTTGAGTTTGCAACCGGGGATGTACTTTTTGATCCACACAGCGGGGACAACTTCGATAGAGATGAGGTAAGAATGTGTCAAACTCGTGTGCTCACTGTTCGTTTTTATTTTTTGCATTCAGTATGGTGATGATTATTAAACCAATCTAGACTACATGCACAACAAATGTTTCTACCTAGTGAGTAGGTGTGATGATCTTTCTTATGTGTTGGGGCATTTAGTGCTAACTGCCGAGTTGTGTAAATAAGGTGAAAGATTTAGTTTAGTCATCTACAAATCTTGATATACTTTTGAAACATTGTAGCCCAATAAATTATGCTTTTGTGTCGGCCGTTCGATATATTTTTCTGTTCTGAATGATGATTATCAAGCCCATCTTACAAGAGAAGTACGATAAAGTGCAAGATTTATTTAAGCTATCTGTGAATTCTAAAAAATGACCAAAAAACAATATCACATTGCTGTTATTAAGCTTATCTAATCTGTATACATTTTTCATGGTCAGAAGAAAATGATTCCATGAAAACAATTTATTAAGCTTATCTAATCTGTATACCATGGTTCTAATAACCAACCCGACAGCGAAACTAGTCTTGAAGTTATCTTTTTTTTTTTTTGCATCTAGTCTTGAAGTTATTTTAATTTGTCAGTAGTTGTGCATTCTCTGAAGTGGAGGAAACCCATTGTAAATATTCTTCCATGTTAGATTTTAAGAGGCTTGGTTGTGACTCCTTGTTTCAGGATCACTTGGCGTTGATGATGGAGCTTCTTGGAATGATGCCTCGCAAGGTGAGATGCTTGCAAATGTCATTGTTGTAAGAAAACATTATTCTGGACCTAATGTATTTGTAATTATCTCAGATTGCCCTTGGCGGTCGCTATTCCAGAGACTTTTTTAACAGATATGGCGATCTGAGGCACATACGAAGATTGCGTTTTTGGCCCTTGAATAAGGTTCTCGTGGAGAAATACGAATTCAGTGAAAAAGACGCAACTGACATGGCGGAGTTCCTGATTCCAATACTTGATTTTGTCCCTGAGAAAAGACCCACCGCAGCTCAGTGTCTCCTCCATCCCTGGATCACTTCTGGTCCTCATCTCTTAAAAACCTCGGCCCCTTCTTGCCAAAATCAAGCCCAGGAAAGCGACTTTGAGAAAAAGAAGAGGGAAAAGGATGAAAGGGAGGCAATGGAGATCGGTGTGGGTAACATCGCCATTAATGCTGATTCAAAAGCAACAAAAGATCCCCTCTCAGACAGCAAACCTCTCAAAGCGGCCCCAACTAGCTCATCCAAGTAAGGTTCCGGCTGATTCAATTTCCGAACCTGCCGATACTAATCACTAGCCACATGCAGCCTCTGTCGCCGCGCCTAGCAGCTTGTCGGGAGGGCACGATTTCTTCGCATGAGCCTCTCTTGGCAGTTGTACACGGGATCGAATGATTATATTCTGACGATAGATTTTGGGGGAAGCATTTGGAGAATGAGTATACGCATTGCCCTGGAACAAATTCGCGCAACAGCAGCAGCAGATGGATTTTTCATCTGACATACAGCTGAGCGAACGATACTCCCCCTGACCTGTGTTATTTGTGAACATTGTTTATGTGATTCTTGTATTGGACAACGTCCTTGATACTCTTGACTGTTGATTACTAAATCTTATCATTCTTTTGGGGTAAACCGTTTTCACTTGTGCGTTTTAGTCGTGTCATAATATTTACGATTAAATATTATTATTGGTGATATAAATATTAGAAATATTGAATTTTTGTCATTCGTGCCATGATATAATCGCTAACTCATAAATCGTATTATCTTCAAGAAATTGTCATTTCTTGATCTGTTCTACACTATTTCATCGAAGACTAATGGTCGTCGTAATTATATTATGCTATTTTTTACGGAATGACACAAATAGTACAAAAATTGAATCAAAATCACAAATCGTATTATCACATCAGAAATTTACCGCTCTAAATCTTTAGTACAAGAGTATGATTCTTTCAACTCTATTGTAATAACTCAACTACTACATCCACACAAATGAAGAAAGAAGAGAGAAACAAAGTTTCAACAAATAATATAGACAGGAATTAACATCTGGTTGGTCACTGTTAATTCAAATATAAGAAAAATAGAAGATTTTGCATTGAAGAAGAAAAGAAAACTATGAGAAAGCAAAGTCAACTACAAAAGTATCAAAAATCACAAGAAAAAGGAGTCAGTTTCAGCAACCATTCTTCTCACATACAAGAACCAAGTGTGTATGCATCAAATCCAAAATCTCCCTCCATTGATATTGCTTCACTTTGTTCCTGTTTCAGTTTGCATATAACAACTGTGAGAACTCAAAAAACAAGAAACATATACTATGAAAAGAAGGCACCAATTGTAACTTCATTAAAATAGCAAAGATCTTGAGAACTTGACCAACCATCTTAGCCAATGTTATCAGAACCGGATCGGTGATTGAAACGGAGTTGAAATATATGAACTTCATAACATATACAGATGGAAGTCTTAATAGAGAAAGGTAAGTAGTTGCAGAAATTTCTTTGCAAAATCATTACTACAAGCATTATGATAAATCTCAGTTTCAAAATAGATTCCAGTTTTGTGGGAAAAACACTCGAAATTGCGGAAAGAAGATAAATAAAAATGTATGGTCATACCCGTTTGATCATCGCGTTCATGATCTCATCCAATGATTCTAAGTTATTCGGAATGAAGCTATTCTGAGATTTGCCTTGCTCCATAAAAAAGTCCTCGTTGGATCTCATTTTATGGTTGTCAAGTTCAGTGTGCTGAGAAACAGATAGATTACCACTGTTTAACTGGCCAAGCAAAGGCTCATTCAACCTTTTTGTCTGGTGCATACTCTGAACCAAAGAACCGATGCTGCCATTAGGAGAACCCAGGGGATTAATGGTGTTAAAACAACTGTTTAGCCCAGAACTGTAGTTCTGCCCACGTTCACATCTCTGATTTGATGTATAACCCGTATTTGGATTAATACCGCCGGTCAAGCCTGCTTGACCTTGCATATCTGCTCTGGGAGTTTCCAGAGGTGCTGAAAGATTACTGGAAGAAGAAAAACCAATGGAGCAGTTATTAATGTGAGATCCAGCGGCCAAACTCTCTCTCATGTTATCAGTTGGCAATGTATCATGGCCGAAAGGTTCACTCAGTGGCAAAGAATTTGACGGAAATTTGGATAGTTGTGCAGCACCTGGCCAGTTGTCACATCTATTTTGATCCAGAAAACTAGATAAACCTCGACCACTAACATCAAAAGAATCATGTCTCAACAAGGGCATGCCCGTGAAAGCTCCCCTACTATGGCTTTGCGGCATGCTTGTTTGTGGTATCAAAGGATTGCCAGAAGAAGTTGGAACGGTATTGCTAATGTTGCCAATATTTATTCTGGCATCTGAGAAGCTGGTTGCACGTGAAAAAGCTTTTGTATCGTCCCCATGATTGAACTCTCCAATGCAACTAGTAGAGCTGCCCAGCAAATGGTTGGATTCTAATGCCGATGGAGTCCCTTGAAACAAGTTTGTGGTTTGGTTTGCTGGTAAAAGAGATAGTGGCATATTTCCATGATTGTTGACAGAATGGTTCAAGGTTTGAGAATGACCTGTATTCAGGATTCCAGAGGAAGCTATTCCATGCATGGCTAAACCAGCAGGAGAGTTTAATCTACCAAGGACACTGCTCGGAGGATATGAGGATAGAGATGCGCTCGAAACCCTTCCAGGTCCAGCAATGGTGCGAAAATCTCCAAACCCATCGAGTGAACCCATACGCAAGTAAGCGGAATCATTAGCCCCAAATGCAGAAACCATGTTTGCTTGCTGAGATGCCGCATTGCTGATTCTTTTCAGGTAAAGCCTATATTTCTGCAAAAAACATAGCAAGATCAGTTAGAAGAACATAATTACAGCAATCCAATGAAGAATTACACAGCATTTCCAGGTCGTAAACAAATTCTGCAGGTATTCAATTTGACATTCAATGTTATTCTCAATATATTAGAAACTCTTGGTCATTTGTAGAAATGGATACCAATGAGATTGTCACAGAAGTATAAAGCAGGAAAGAAATCAATACCTGTAGATGACTCGCTACATTTTCCCTAGTAAGCCCTTCCACATTCATAAGATCAAGAATTTTTTTGGGAACAGCCTCTGCAAATGATTTAACAAAACGTCAATACATATCAGAAGATAACTAAAAATGCAATCACTGTAATAGATATATCGAAACATTCTATTATATAGAGGAAACTCACTATCAAGGCCCAATTGATTAACAGCTGCAACAAACTTCCTATGCAGTTCGACGGACCAAACAACCCGGGGCTTCTTCTGAGTGCCTTGTTCATCATTTTCATGTCCATTCTCGTCACCATCTTCTTCCTCCTCGCCATCGTGATCCTTCTTTCTCCTATTCGATCTTCCATTCTGATCAACACTACCAGTGGAACCCCCTTCCTGTCCACCTTCTGTAGTTCCCTCTCGAGGCTTGTCTTGATCCGAGGACCTGTTTTGATCTTTGGCGCCCAACTTCTGTTTCCTGATCACATGCTGCCATATGTTCCTAATCTCCTCCAGTCTAACAGGTTTCAGCAAATAGTCAACGGCACCATGAGTGACCCCCTTATACACAAGCTCCTTATCACCATATGCAGACACCACTGTAACAGTATTTTCCGAAAAATTACGAAGTGATGACACCCTTTCCTTGAACAATTTGTTACGAAACCATACCAGCTTTCGAAAAATTACGATAGATAAATGCACTAATTGGCATAAACACATCATTCATTGTGGATAAAAAGAGAGAGTTGTTTCCTTACTAATGACAGGTAGGTCCATTTCAAGCCCCACAAGTTCAAGAAGCTTAAAGCCATCCATGTCAGGCATATTAACATCACTGATAACCAGATCATATTTGTTCTTGTTTTCTCTCAGCAATTTCAGTGCTGTTCTTGCTTGATTGGTAGCTGTAACTGCAAAATCCAAAAAATAAAACACTGTGAAAAAAACATCACATACACAAGTGAAAACACCAATAATTCTCACTGTAGTATCAAAATCGATCCCACAAAATGATTATTCTTTCAAAACTTAAGCTTTGCTCAACCAAAAACAAGACATTCTTTAAAACAATTCGTAAAAATTAAGAGAAAAAGAACAAAATTCAAAGAAGTAAAACAAAAGTCAACATGACAAACTAAAATCTATGAACACAAAAATGAAACCAACAAAGAAAAATACAAATAAGCATACCTTGATATTGGCATTTACGAAGTATATTCTCCAAAAGTTTGAGACTAGACGGATCATCATCAACAGCTAAAACATGTAGACTAATTGGAAACTTGCCTTCAATTTGGTCCACCACAACCATTATAAACAGCAACAAAAAAACACAGAATAATTACAGAGCAAACAAAATTTGACCAAAAGATTCAATCTTTATGTGTTCTGAGAGTGAAGTTGATAACTTTAACACCTTTTTCTTAAAAACCCAACTCAAATATGCTTTAGTATTAAAAAAATAACTGAGAGAGAAATTGAAGTTAACTTTTTTTATAAGAAAACCTGAAAGAAAGTTTATTGAGAGGTGAAGAAAAAGTGAGAATTATGTGAGAGAAAATATTTCAATTCAATCAAATTTAAAGACAACAAAACACAAATATATTGTTTTTGTCTTTTCCTTTTTTTCAAACCTTTTTCTTATGAGTTTTGAATATGATTTCAATTAAAAGTAATTTAATTATTTGGTTTAAATTATTTACCTTAAATATATTTTTCCAAAATAATAATTTTACTATATAATTTGTCTAAAAAATTGTAATAAAATCAGATTTTTTTTCTCTCTCTCTATTGATTATAAACTATATATGATGTCATGATTTCTCAATCTATGCATTTTTGTTGTTCACCATTTGTTGTATTAATTCGTATTATTCGTGTTGCAATTATATCGTATTATATTTTATTAATATTATTAATAATGATATTAACATTATATTAATTAAATTTGTATCAGTCATTTCATATAATAATTGTATACTCACAAATTATTATAGTTTTAAAAAAATTGAAATTATTTGATAATATGGTTTGACTTTGATTTATTAGTTTTGCTATTTAGATTTAAAAATAAATTTTAATTTTTTTTAAAACGTAAATAAGTAAAATAACCAAAAAAGTATTAAACGGATTGAGAAATAAAAGGAAGTAAATTAAGGATAAAATTAATGACAGAATCTGTGAATTATATGAGTTTTAAATACTGAGGATTTAGTCTGAGAACAAATTAGAGATTTTATATCCGATTTTGCATTTATTGTCGAATTTATGCCAAAAAATGTAAATTTCTCATTAAAAATAGGACCGACAATGTTTCATCTGATAATACGATTAGTGAATATATAATTAAACACAATACGAATAATATATATTTATTTTTTTAACATTTATATTACAATAATAATATTTGATAAAAAAATTACGGACACGGACGTTGCATGCCTCAGTTGGAGATTGAATGATAATGAAAGATGGCGTCATAACGTGTTGGTGTAAAATAAGAAAATATACTAAATTTCATTATCAAACATGAATGCTCATTTTTGTTTCCATATTTTTTTAATTTAAAACGTTTAGACTGTTCAGACTCGATTCGTTTGAATTACCGTGAGTTTAGATTGAATATAAGTTTATTTCCGAATTCAGAACTTTGTTTAATCTTGGTTTTTTAAAAAATTTGCGAGTTGACGAGATTATTTACGAATTTTTAACATGACTCGTTGAAAACTCACGAGATTTAAACATTTATTGAATATTTTATTATTACGTGACACTTTTTTTCTTTTATTTATTAATAGAGTTTTACGTATTTGTTAATATAAAATAATCAATCACAATATGTTATATATTTTATTCAAAAAATATATTTCTTGTTATTATATCTTGGGCAAGTTCTAAGTCAAGCTTGTAAAAAATATATTGTTCAACTTCGACTTATTTGTTAGTGAGTCGAATCGCGAACGAATTTTTTTACGAGAGAAACACTACACTTCTCACGAACGTGTCGACTCATTTAATATAAATTTTTGATACTTTTCATACTCTAAAAAGTTTCAATAAATGTGCATGTGCATTAATACTTTTGTGTCTCCATTGCTTAGGGCAAAGACATTGCCTCTAATAACTAATTTCAAATCTTTTAAATTACATGCTTTGCCTAAAGATTTTGTTGAATTTAGCATAAGTTTTGTTGAATGTTATAATCCACCATCATTTTTAAGAGCCCCATTCTCATCTTGCATCGCAAAAACAAATTTACGTCGGACGACCGTTCCCCTCTCTCTCTGAACTACTTCGTCCACACCAACCTCATTTACAAAACACCTAAATCTTCTTCATAACTCATCAACCACGATCACAAACAACCAAACGTCAATTTGTTTTCGTGTGGGCTAAATTATTGTAATGTTTATGTCATAAATAATAATATTTCATAGAAAACGCACAACACTATTACATACAACCCTCCGAACCAAATGGTACCGTAGTTTAATTGGTCCCTTACTATGTCAAAATAGCATACAAAAAAGCATGATGAACTCTCATGAATCCATAGTCTTAATGTTAATATAGCTCACATGTGTGATTAAGGGCCTAAGTGCCCTAATTAAAGATTAATTAGGTTCTTAGACAACTAAATGTCAACCAAAAACATGATCATGTGTAACAAACATTTGGAAAACCATGTGAAGTTGCAAAGAAAAGTTTGTTGATAAAGAGCTAAAGGTTGAGAAATACGATATTGCAAGTGAAGTGTTTGGAGGGTACAATACCATTTAACACTTGTTGAATTCAACATTCTTTACGTAAAATTATATTAGCGTTGTTGACTAATTTAATAATTTTACAAAATAATTTATAAATAATTTAATTTTTATATTCTTTTTATTTTTTTTTCTCAAATACTTTCTGACAGCAACAATTTTATTTATGTTTATTGAGTTAAATGTAGATAGATTGAATAGATTTTTTTGATTAAATCCCATTATTGTTCTTATTAGATCTTATTATTCATCAGTCTCTATGTGTTTATGACAAGAAAAATATAATTATATTTTGTATTTACAAATTAAAATAGTTAGATATATCTTTATTCTTACAATCTCACAAACTATATTAGAATTATTAATTGTTTAAACATTAAAACAAAATTAATAATATTTTTTTTACTTTGATTGAAGCCTTAAAAAAGTTAGATGATTACCATGTATTATATTTTAATATATCATAAATCATTAAAAATTATTTTTAAAATTAAATAAAAATTTAAGTTAGAATTTTTACTCATAAAATATACAAAAAATTAATAATAACTAATAGAACTAATAAGAAGCAACTAAATTAAATTTTACTTAGTGCCACAATATTTCTAAACACAACAGAATGACACAAATTCTTCTTTGTAATATATACATTACAAATAATTATGTTTGATCGAAATTAACACAATACAATTATAACACGACTAAAATAAACTGATAACCTTCAAATAATTAAAAGTGGAGTTTCTTTTCTTTTTTTGCATTTTCCCTCCTTAACTTCTTTCCTCACAAGACATACCATAATGGGAATATATATTCCTTCTTAGAAGTGATTCCTGTCATCAATTTTCATATGACATAATTATAGTTGTCAATTTTTGACACGATAACACGACTTGTAAATACACGTTTATAACACGATACGAATAAAACGAATCCAAGTTTTGTAATGTTTATGCCATAAACAATGATGTTTGATAGAAAATAGTACGATACGATTATGACACGTCTAACACAAAATTGACAGTTATAAACATAATACTACAAATCTTAAAAAGCAAGAAAACAAATTATTTGGAGTACCAATTATAGAGTGATATACTTTTTCCTTCGTGGAAAACTTATCCACACTTTGGTGACTAAAGAAATAAGAAACAACATACTTTTGATAATTAGATTTCTACGAATTTCGTTCAAAAATTTATACTTTAACGAGATTCGTAAGAAAAAATTTATCAGAAATAAAACTGTCGGAATTTTTTAAAAAAATTAAATTTTGTCAAAAAAAATTCACCTTATATATAAAAAAAGAATCACTTCTATAATTGGTATCATATTTTAGTGGAGTTTTTATGTCTTTATTAGTATAAAATAATCAATCACAACATATTATATATTTTATTCAAAAAATATATTTCTTGTTATTATATCTTCGACAAATTCTAAGTAAATCTTGTAAGAGAGTTTTCCAAACAAGGGTTTGTTGATATATAGCTCACAAGTGTGATTAAGAACCTAAGTACTTTAATTAGTGATTAATCATGTGAAGTAGCAAAAAGTTTGTTGCTTTGGAAACTGCATGGTTTGCTGGTGTTGGCTCGAAGAAATGAGTATTAAGCTCATCGAGTCTAAAAGAAATCTAACGAACTAACAATTCAAAATATGTATGCCTTTTTTAGGGACGCTACGGAATCAAGAATCGAACTCTGCATTCTCAAATGCTGGTTAACCTCTTTTGTTGCTCAACGGAGAGTCTGGTATCTCGAGCTTATCCACCAAATGAAACACAGCATGTGACTTCTATGGTGGTCTAAGGTGGTTCATGACACGACACTACTGATGTTACTCAACCTTAAAAGATGCAAATTGCTTTTAAAATAGCCTTCATGACATAAAAGTGCTGCAACTTAAAGAGGTGACATGATAGAGTTGACAGAAAGCATAAAGTCATTGGTCAAACTGCTACAAACTATCCACCATGTATTTGCTTTCTGTAAAAATGATGCCAAGTTTTCACATAACACTCTACCTTACCTTGTACAAGAAGTGACGATTATAATCGAATTAAAAATAGTACGAAAAAACAAAGGTAAAAACACGGAAAGAATATGCACGACAATGAGAGACGACTATCCACCTCGCCCCCTTTTGAGGCTCCTGCATTCTCTAATTGAACAGTCAAGCCGTTTCTGATAAGATAGCATATGCAAGTACCAGCTTGAAAATGTTTATCAAAACAAGTCATATGATCATATCATGCATGATACCAAGTGTAATTCTTTTGGTTCTTCAGATTTTAGATTCAAACCAAGCATCAAAATAACTAGCAGCCGATCACAACTCCGCCTAAACGAGAAGATTTATGCTGGAGACCGGTTCCGTTGTGACGAGGCTGTACTGATTTAGCAAACGATTCGCTGTTAACTGGCTACCCTTTCCCGAATATCAAGCACTTGTTCTGTTTCACTTCGATGCTCGAGCTTCTACTAAGTTGCTTCGATGGTGTCGTGAGGGAGATCTTTTCCATTGCGTTTATGAACTTACGCAAGTGTTTGATGTATTCTGGGAAAGTTTCAAGGTTGCAATGGCCGCCACCTTTGACCCATAGAGGATCATATTTTTCCTTAGAAAGTTCCCACAAACGTTTTCCATGAGACCAATCAACTATGTCATCATTCGTTCCCTGCACACGATGTGACGATTTGTGTTAGTCGTGTTATAATTGTGTCGTTTGATTTTCGATCAGATTACCGTCATTGATGACATAAACTTACATGTATGACGAGCACAGGACAATCAACAAGCCGTATCTTGTCAATATTCTGCAGAGAACAAGAAACGATCTTTCAAACACCAACCAAAATTGTATACCAACAGAACAAATAGTTACTAAACTTACCTTAAAAATGTCAAACCAAAATGTCATTTTGACGTTATACAAAACACGAATGCCTGAAAGTATCGCGCTATGAAGAACTACAGCTCTCAACTTCTGTAATCTGGCAGCTAAATGCAGAGTAGGGCCACTTCCAACAGATTGGCCATACAAGATTAATTCCTCTTGCTTAACTCCATACTCTTTTTTCAGGCAATCATAGACAGCCTCAATGTCATAATATGTGTTAAATTCAGATGGCTGTGATCAATAGAGGAATTAAACTAATTAATCAAGAAAAATTTAGCCACAAATTAAGGAAATGGTTTCATAATAACAAGAATTTTCTTTTACCTTGCCTGAAGAAGCTCCATATCCTGAATAATCATAACTGCATACATCAAAACCCACAAAATGAAGCTGATAGATTTCGGAAAGAGCAAAGTTATATCATAATATTGAGTCTATCTCTGGTAAACAATCTCAGGAAATAGTTTTCAAAGGATTAACTGCAAAAATAACAATTACCTCATAATATTGAGTCTCAAATGAGCTCTGAGTTCAATGAAGAGATCATGCATTTGGCCAAGATCAGCAGCATTACCATGAGAATACAAAAGCGTGAATCTTGCAAAAGGATGTTTCCAAAACGTGGCCACAATCTTATTCCCACCTTTTGTTTCTAACAAATGAACTTCCATGCTCTTATCAGCTGTAACACCTGGCAACACCAATCTCCCATCTTCCTCTCTGTACACGTCGTAGGTTGGAGGGTCCGGCGGGAAAAATGCAAATTTAGCTGCAACACTCGATGTTACATTTCCCATTTATGAAAATAACTGTAAAAAAAACCGTTCCTTCAGTTCTTTGACGATTTCTCTATCTCTAACTGTATAGCTCCGATGAGAAAAACGAGACCAACCCAGTTCCTGGAATCGTGGTGTGACCAAAGGGTTTGAATTGTATTGTAAAAAGAAGCGACAGTCGGAAACTTTATATTTTATGAGTTTCAAGCTGGCAAATTTTGGTTATGGTGTTCTTTTTTGGTTACTGTGAAATGATCTGATCTAAGAGGATGAGCTCGAGATGCAGATGTGATGACGAAGATGACGATGATGGTAATGGAGATTATGGAGAGGGAATTCAAACCCAGAAAATGAATTACTACAATAAGGATTCTTGTTATTTGGAGACATTAGAGAGAGAGAGAGAGAGATTGTATGTAATCTATTTAGATTGTGGATTGTATGTAATCTAACATGTGTAAGAAGCCAATTGTTTCTAATTCTGGTTGTTTGACTAAACACCCCATGTTTTGAAAACTTTTTTGATTAGTTTTTCTTAATTGAATTTAATTAAGCATTTAAGACTAGTCTTTCATGTGTATTTTTCTCACCAAAATGAAAAAAAATCCAATCTTGCTTGTATAAATTGGATACCAAAATGTTACTTAACGATTATTGACTTGTTAAACCGACGATTCTAGTACAAATTTTTATTCGACAACACGGTTTTTAGTACATAATTATGATACGATACAATTGCGATTCATTTTGAATTACTACCCTTTGTTTTAGGCAGTGTGATCTTCACTAATAACTTAATTAACAAACTTAAACGAAAAAACGGTACAAAAAAAGAGGCAGAAAAATCTGAGAAAACGAGGAAAATGGACGGCTAGGATTTGGTCAAAGGCTGCAGGAGATCTTTAGGCTCAGAATTGTCAGAGTCAAACATTCTCTAATTGTTCTGCTCACAATCACGTGAGTATCTATGTGCTTACCAAAATACGATGACGAAAGCATCTCTTTATTTAATACTCTTTTCAATTAATTAATTTAAATTCTCCGTTTGTTTGAAAAAATTAATTTTTTATGAAAAATATTTTATAAATTTTAAAATTTTATTTTTTAGAATTATATT
>CANYCX014634700.1:0-11392 GCA_948193385.1 Breynia disticha f. nivosa | reverse complement strand
ATATATATGTATGAAATAAAACCATATCATACAAAATATATTTCATTGGTTAATGTAGACTATGTACAATTAATCTATTACCATAAAGTTTATAGAAAATCAAACAAACATCATGATAATAGTCCAATTATGATTTTGTATTTTTTAACCAACTTGTCTAATTAAAACACAAAAAAAGGTTTCAAATATTAAGATAACATCACAAGCATACATGGTTATAGCCAATAAACAATAAAAAAATCAAATTCATAATCTTATACTAGTTATGATTTGTGTTTTATTTAAACACCTTGTCTAATTAAAACACAAAGAAATTGTTTCAAGTTTTAAGTTTGGTGCACGTTTTTATGCATGGTAGTTAACAACCTAGTTATTGGTTTAATTAATTCCATAATTTAAAACCTAATCTTAATTATATCACATAATTAGAAAACACCAAGCATGCAGTTTTTTATTTTAAGGCAAGACTAATATGAATAATAAAATCAAAGAACACCAAATAAATATTCATAATAAACCTTTTATGCAATCGTTAATTGGTTTCTAACAATTTTTAGTTTTATAGTAAAAAAATTTAACATGCAAAGCCAATTACATCAATTAACTTACTGTGACACTAATGCCACTGTTGGGAATTGTTCATTTTTAAGGTTAACCTCTGAGATGCGAAATTTCAAATTTTTATAAGCTATCCAAACAACAAAATCTTTAATCTATGTAATTGAAGAATTAGGATAAAAAAAATTACCTTATTTTCTTATGAATTCATGTGGACTTTTGTTGTTGAAGTTGAGAGACTACCCTTGAATGACTCCCCTCTACTCTCATACACACCCTTGGATGAAATTGGGCAAGATGACAACTCTTATTTTTTTCACTTTACTTGAGAACCTACAAGATAGAAAAGACTATCCTAAATTCTTGCAACCTTTTTTTAGCTCATGGGAGGGTCTATTTATAGACTTTTATAACTTATGAGTTGTTATTTGATTCAAACTTAGGTTTCTAGAATCTTGTTCCTATCATGTCTAGGTTAGCCTAGTTGGACAAGACTACAAAACTTAAATCCTATCTACTTATGGAATCCATAGATGTCTCTTCTAGGGTTTTGTAGGTCGGCCACATGTTTGGCCTATTAGGTTTTGGTGGCCTACCCAAAACTAGCCATTAACTCATCAATATGTTCGCATTTTTTATATATATTTTTTTTAAGTTTATAGAATATCTACTTGGACTATGATTATAATTTTTGGCCTAGTTTACTCATAATGAAATGGCTTACAATGCAATATATGAGTTTGGGTAACTGGTTTTGGATTTATGGGCCAACAACCTATTTTACGACTACTAGCCAAAATCTACCATTACCTATAACATGAGTCCGTGTGTTTTTGTATTTTTAAATTTATAAAAAATATAGTTGTGTTATGACATTAATACCATGACCAATAGAATCAAAAGAATGTTCCCTACTTATTGGTACCATTTATGCCTCTAAATTCTCTGATAAAAAATTATCGTTTAATCCCTCTGCCAAAAAATCAAGGTGTGTGATCCTGTAGTACTGTTTTTCCATGGTGTTGACTTATAGAAGTCTAATTAGACAATACTAATATTAATTTTCTTTAGGCTTAATAATGACCCAACTAAATGGAATTCAAAAACTATGAATTTTCTACTTTGCAGTTTTTACGCGGTTTTGTCTTTGGATATCATGACAATTCAAGGCATGGAACAAGTCATCCTTCTTCTGTACTATCACTTTATTGATCTTATTTGTTAAAGTGAATACCTCAAACTTATGATCTCATTATACAATCTGGGTATGGCTGCACACTACTCAGTGTCACATCAAGTGACTAGTGATATCACCTTTCTTTTAAGAGTGATAATCTCTCTACTTCTTTATAGTTACTTTAGCATGAATTGTAGTGTACCCAATGATGTCTACATTTGCAATCTATTTACAGGCCACGTTCAACATGTCAAAGTATATTAGAACCCAAACAAGGCTTATAAGGACATTCGGTCTACTGATATCAATATAAGAATCACTATGAGAATGTTTTTATGACTTTCAGTTTACTATGTAACATTCTCATTTGGCAGATTAATTCAATACATCCTCTTTATTATGTATCTATAATTTCTATGCTCCATTATTTGTGAAACGTAATCATCTAATAAAACTACATATTAGTTTTAGTTCATTGTAATTTCCATTGTCAATGATCAATTGATGATATTTAGATGTTATCCTTGTATTCATATAAATCACTATCAAGTGCCTTACACTGATAATTAAACAATACTAACATCATGAATGTTTCTACCAGCTTCATATTCATAAGAAAAAGAAGAGATAAAATGTATTGCTTTATCTTTATCATTCTCTTTTAATGTTAAGCAAGTTCATATGAGACAACTGCATTGATAGGAGGGCTCACACTGACAGGATATTTGTGTCAGGATGATGATATTAATTTTCTTAGAATCCTTACAAAGAAAGGCTTCCAAAACCATCTTAAAAATTCCAAAAGACTTTTTCCTAAGACATGGATGGGGGATCATGCCCTTGGATTTCCATTTTAAATAAAACTAAGAAGAGAGCAGATGAAAAGTTAGAAGATGAATGGAAAAGAAGATTTCCACTTCCTAGATGTGAAATGGCTTTATAAATCCTTCATAGGCATTTTCCAAAATTCATCAGTGGTTTCATTCAAAAATGATAATTTGTTAATGATTTTAACTCTACTAGCACACCCTATTCTTAGACCAATGGTGGTGATTATTAATAAAATCCTTTGTATGTTTTGATAATATTAAAAAATGAACTTTATAAATATTGATTTAAGGATATGAGGTAATTAGTGTTGGATTAGTGGTAATCAATATTGAGTCCTCACTATGTTTTGATAATGTGTTATCTCTTTCAAGCGATTAAGATTGATTTTGCAGGCAAAGGGATTATTCCCAAGTTATTGATAACGTATGTTGATAATGGGACTAATGTACATTAACCTGAATTCTGTCACGTTCAAGAAATGGCTACCATATCGCGTTCGAGATAGTGCATTAAATGCAAGGCACTTAAACTCCAACGGTTACAAATAGTGTGAAACGGTCAACAACATAAGTGGGAGTATGTAAACTCGATTTGAAATGTTGCAAAGTATGAGAAATACATGAGAAACATAAGAGAAATGTTGTGCAACATCAAGATTTTTGAGCAAAAATAAGAACATACATTTACATCATTTGAGCTTGGATTCACGCAAGAATCAAGAAAGTTCATTTAAGAAAATATACAAATGAGTAATAGCATATTGTATTGACTCATTGTATAGGATTTTTTCTAGCAATATCTAGAGAATAGAATTGTTAGGATTATTATTGAGTGGATTGCCAATTTTTTGGCAAGACTTTGCTAAAGTTCACACTTAACTTGAAAGTGTAAGTTGTTTTGAGAGTTCTCACTTAGCTAGAAAGTGATTTGTACAAGACTTCTTACTCATGTAGAAAGTGAAGTAAAAAGAAAGCAATAGAGAGTGTTGAAAATCCTTAGTAAGGGTATTAAGGTAGTGGAGTAGGCATGTTGAGTTCTGAACTACTCTAAATACTTGTATCCTTTCTTCTTCCTTATTCATTGTACATACGTGTTCGATGAAATTCGACAACTAGAGTGAAAAATAGTTGATTCAAGATTCAATCCCCTCTCTCTTGAATCTTATGATTGGCATCAGAGTAGATTCTCTCGACTGGACTAATATTCGAAGAGCAATCAATCAAACATGGCTTTGAACTTTGGGGGAAATGGTGAGAAATTTGGTCATGCTATGAATACACCACCTTTCTTTAATGGAATCAATTATATGATGTGCAAGAAGAGAATGATAATCTTCATCAAGTCTTAATACATAAATATTTGGAAGGTAATTGCTATTGGTCCAAAGGTTCCAAGATCATCTAGTGGAGAGATCAAGAGAGGAAGATTATAATGATAAGGATTTGAAGGGAGAACATCCAAATTTAAATCAATGCAAATTCTCTATTATGCATTGAACACTAAATATTTGAATGAAGTGGCATCATGTGATAATGCCAAAGAGATTTAGAAAATACTAGAAGTCATACATGAGGGAACCATTCAACTACAGGAGACCAATATCAATATGCTCGTACATGACTGAGCTTTCCACGATGAAAGATGGAGAAAGCATCACAGTAATGTTGGTTAGATTTACCAAGATGACCAATGGCTTAGCATAATTTGGCAAGCTGGTCAAAGAAAATGATAGAGTCAAGAAGATTATAAGATCACTACCAAGAGAATGGGATGCTACGGTGATTGTAATAATAGAGTTTAAGGACTTGAATAAGCTATATTTTAGTTCTCTAATTGTATCATTATTGAACTATGAGATAGTTCTCAACTTTAGAGGGCTCAAGATTAACCAAATAAAGAAAGAGAGAGGAATAACACTCAAAGCATCTCATGAAGATAGTGAGGAGGAGCATGGATACTTGGAATATGATGAAGAGGTAGCTCTCTATGCAAAGAATATGACAAGATACAAAACTCTTCTTGATAGAAGAAGAAGAGAGCTAAAGAAATATCCAAATGGGAACTTAAAAAAAGTTCATCATCTAATCTCAAGAAGAATAATGACACATGCTACAATTGCAGCGAACCGATCATCATCAAAAGGATTGTGGGTTGCCTTCATCAAAACTTCCATATGATAAGAACAATGAAAAGAATAAAGAAGAATACATAATGATATGGAGTGATGAAGAGGATGATGGTGATGAAAGGAGAGAAGAGAACAACCTCGAACTCATGGCATTTGACTCTTACTCTAAAGATGATGAGAGGGAGGTAGATTCTTTTACTCAAGATGATGAGCTACTTATTTCTTTTGAATCATTGAATGATCAATATGTCTAGTTATTAAAAACTAATGAGTTGTTTAGGACTAGAAATAGGTTTCTTGAGAATGAAAATGAATTTTTTTTTTAAATTTCTAAGCAAGTTTAATGAGTCTAGTGATCATATACAATGTGTGCTTGAATGTAATGAACTAAAATTGCAATTAGACAATGCTAGAAATGAATGCAACCTTCTTATTGAGAAATACACAAAAAATAGTAAAGTTTGAGAAAATTTTAAAGATGCAAAGGTACACATTGTCTAGATGTGGTATAGGTTATGAAGAGTTTGGTATGGAACAACCATTGATAACTAAACTTGATCATACAAAGAACAAACTTAATTTGAAAGTACCTAAATGTGGAAAATGATTGAAAATTAGCCATAATACTAATTTATGTTATGTTCCTAGGAATTTGTCAACACTATTAATCAACTAGCTAATAGCTTTACCAAACTGTTAGATAAAACTAGTTTTGACTCAATAAAATTTAGGCTAGGAATCTTTTGTATAAATAAATTGTAAATTGATTTTGATGATGTGATGTTTATTTGTAATATTGCTTTATGATATTATGTTTAATGATGCTCACATAATTGAATTTTGATGTTATATTTGATTTTGCTAATATGTTGTTGATTGATGATCACATGTTTTTAATAAAGAAGTTTAGATGATGATAATTGATGTTATGTTTAATTTTGAAATGTTATGATATGTGTTTTGGTAATATGATGAATATTGTGTATGATATGACCATGCTTCAGTTAAATGAAAATGGAATGTGTTAAATGTTGTAAATTATGGATATGAATGTCTTAGGCTTTAAAAATGTGGTTTATGTTGACTATTTTTATCTGCATGAGCATATTGGTTTTTGTGTTATGAAATACTTTGATATAATATGTGTTTAAGTTATATTTCTTGCATATTTTCATTTCTATTCATACATAAAATGGTCTCAGGATTAATAGAGTATGATTTGGAGGAAAATGGAGAAGTCATCGGGATGATAGTAGCTGAGATTTGGAAATTTAACATAGGATCTAAGAAAGATTAAAGTACTGATATGAGGATGGAAAAACATGAAGAATAACATACAGAAGCAAAACCATATCATACGTTAGGCATTAACGTACGCTATCTTGACCTTTAACGTACGTTATCGGGGATGACAACAGGTTATAAAGTCAGTAGAACACACTTATCCTGACCTCGAGATACACCTCAAACCTCAACAAAAACCCACTCACTCAAATCCTTTTCAAAACACTTCCCCATCATCGAAACACAAAAACTAAACTTTTAATCACTTAAAAAACACTTCAACTTCAAATTTCACTCAAAATCTCAAAATTCTAATCCTCTAATATGTCAAAATGAGCCAATGTAGGATATCCAAAAGAGTAAGGAGAGGTAAAGGAAGCTCCAATACACTAATTCCAGACTTTTATGAGTCCTAGTTCATAAGTAAGCAAACTCAAACTCACTTTGAATTAATATTGAGTAATGATGCTATGGTTGAGAGCTTATTCTTTGATTATAACTCATCGAGGAGTGTAGGATTAGACATTGAACTGTTGTTTACTCACATTAGTTTTAGCTCCTTTGTCTTTGGAATATTTTTTATTGTTGAGATATTGGTTAGAGAGTTTTATGCAAATTTAACTCATAAGATTGATGATTTTGATGAGTTCTACATAAGGTCTAGGGTGAATAAGATAGCTTGTTTAATTTCAAATAGAATGGGTTTAAGAGTATTAGTAGTTTTGAGTATTCAGAGGATGATAAAAGCCCTCACATGATTGACCCTAATTTGATTTTAGGTAGTAGTGTAAATAAGGCTACTATGATTATTGGTTAATGTCACAGACATAGTTAGCATTGATAAAGCACTTGACTGTATTGCATTTAGTATTGAGATGAGGATGGCACATATTGCCCTCACTCGGGCTATCACACCTAAGGTCCACACTCAGAGTGTGATGAGAGGGATTAACTTAGAGGTCATGTATCATATCCTTCATGGTAGTGATGTCAACTTCTGCTTCACAGTAATGGGTTATATGATTCACAAAGCAGAATAGATGTAGAAAGAGGGATATCAATCATGGAGTAGAGAGAGGAAGGTAGGAATGTAGTTTTGTACTATTTTGATGCATATATAAGGAGTGCAGAGCTAACTTGAACAACTCTTAAGGTTCAAGAGTACATCACAATTAGATTGTGAGAGAGATTTACTTGATGACTATGAAATACTTTAGGACTAGAATGTTGGTTAGGTGTTC
Source organism: Breynia disticha f. nivosa (assembly GCA_948193385.1). NCBI lineage: Eukaryota > Viridiplantae > Streptophyta > Magnoliopsida > Malpighiales > Phyllanthaceae > Breynia > Breynia disticha. The sequence goes on along the minus strand of CANYCX014634700.1, from coordinate 4,173 downwards.
TATAGGTTTTCAACTGATGGAATTGTGTTTGAGGATGGTTCTATTTATGATACTATTAGCACTCTACCTCCATTACCTAGACTAGCCACTTCTTTTAATAGAGCATGACCCTTTGCTATTGCACCAGCACCTTCAACTGCTCCAGCCACTTTTGGACCACCTTCTCTATCTCCTAGCTCGAATACTTACACAAGATGTCTTGGCACATCAGAATGTGAGATGTCTACTTTATAGCATGGTAAGACTTATTTAGCAGGTCTAGTGAAGAAGGTCGTTGAAAAATTAGGATGTTCTTTAGAGGATGTTGTTAGGATTGCATCTCTAGTGCTTAAATGAGATGGTAGATTAGCTAAGAGAGAGGAGCAGGCTAGAGGGTCTGCACACGTCACTGAAGGTAAGACTGTGGATAAAGACTTCTCATAAGCTATTTACCCATATTGTGTTCCACCTTTATCATGGTCATCTTCATTTTCCCATATGACCGACATTTTATCTAGACTTGCATATCCCACATGTTTTAGTTTCCTCATGTTATGACTTCTTATGTTATTTTAACTCTTGATGTAGTTTGACTTGTCTATTATTATTGTCACATGTTTTAATTTGCTCTTTCAATCATGAATGATTTTCTTTTCCATATTATACTCTCTATAGTTCTTTACTTTGACTTGTTATTCTCTTTTATCCTCTATGTTTACTATGAATTCATTCTTATGATGATTGCCCATCATATGAAGAGTCTTAGCCTCAAGAGAGCTATCCCTATTTATGATAATGATGAAAAGAGGGAGAGATGGTACAACTAAAGATTAAATAGGAGAAAAAATTGAGATTAAAGCAGAGTAAGATTGGGAAACCTGAGATTAAAGAAGAGATGATACAGATTGAGATTAAAAGAGAGATGGTATAGATTGAGGTTAAATAGGAGAAAAACATTAAGATTAAAGGAGAGATAGTACAGATTAAGATTAAATAAGAGAAAAAGATTGGGATTAAAGGAGAGATGGTACAGATTTAGGTTAAATAGAAGAAAAAGATCGAGGTTAAAGGAGAGATGTACATGATAGGGGTAGCGAGATATAAAAAGGGGAGAAAATATGAGTTGATGTGAATAATTGATTAATAGGGATGCAATGGACAATTAACTTAATGTCATCATTTGATTATATTTGATTTTTTGTAAATTCTGCTTAATGATTATGTTTATATGAGACTAACATTATAAAGACTTTGACTTTGATGTCGTGATCAAACTAGGATCTTGTGTGTTTGTGATTATTGTTGACAATCTTTAACCTCTATCAAGAATTTTGTCATTATAAAAATAGAGGGGATTGTTCGATCAGTGGCATGCAACATTTAAGCCCTTACTATGTTTTGATAATGTGCTATCTCTTTCAAGAGATTAAGATTGATTTTGCAGGAAAAAATGTATTACAGGTAATGAATAACGTACGTTGATAATGGGGCTAATGTATGTTAACCTGCATTCAATCACGTTCAAAAAATGGCCACCATATTGCGTTTGAGACAAGTATTCTACCATTAAATGAAAGAAAGTTGAGAAACCCAGGACAATAATAGTACCATATGTTACAATAGGTATTAATGTAGGTTAAGGTAAGCTTTGCAAGAACCAAACATGATTAAAGGTATAGCAGACGTGATGAGCATTCTGCTCGAGAGCTAAAAAGTTGTAGAAAAAATTGGGATGCACAATAATATGTGTTAAAGATGGAATCAACATATCTTATCTAATCTGACAGTCCATTAAATGTAAGACATTTAATTCCAATGTCAACAAACAGTGTCAAACGGTCAAAACCACAAGTGGAGTATATAAACTCGATTTTTAGGTTCTGCAAAGTATGAGAAGTACATTAGAAACATAAGAGAAACATTATGCAACATTAATACTCATTGAGCAAACATAAGAACATACATTTACATTATTTGAGTAAGGATTAAAGCAAGAATCAAAAAATTTCATTCAAGCAAATATACAAGTGAATAATAGCATATTGCATTGACTCAGTGTATATGATTTGTATTGCAATTGATAGAGAATAGGATTCAAATGATTTTTTGTGAGTGGATTGCCAATAAGACTTTGCTAGGCCTATTTGTAATCAACACTAATCAAGATTTTACTGTTTGAATCAAAAGGAAAAAAGTTTAGCTGACCAGGGCAATTGTTTACTTGACTAATGAAGTTACATGGTAGATTAGTCGAGTAATTATAATGTTACTCGACTAAACAATGTGTTGAAAATTTATAAAAATGATTCTGGCTGTTCAGTTACTTGACCAATAGAAAGATTAGTCTACCAAAAGAAATATTATTAGAAAAATGGTTCAAGTTAATTGACCAAAAGTTGCCTGCAACAACAAAATAACTTTTCAAAAAACTCCAAAAAAGACCCAAGTGTGCCTAACTTCAAAGACACATATAAAAGTGTTCAAAAATAGGAGAGAGGTTGAGAAAAGTATTTTAAAGCTCTTGAATAAGCACATTGTCTTCCCTCTAAAATTTAAAAGCCTTTTTCATTATTCTACAAGTAGTATATGGTTGGTTTTCTTATGAATTAGAACAGGTTAGCATAGTGGAATTGTTTTAAAAAATAAAACATAAACAACCATAGAAAGCACACAAAATATCCAAACATGCAAACATGTTAACTAGATTTTTAGGGTTTCACACCTTAACACTCAAAGAAAAATGACTAGGATGAATTTTAAATATAACTACTGTATGAAATGTGTTGATAAAACCTTCAAGTCGTCCTATATGTCATAGGAGCTACATGTTACACGACCTCCCTCTATGCGCAAACACACAAAACTAATCTCAATTGAAAGGGGCGAATTGCTAGCTCCTTTCTTTGTATTCGACCAAGCCTTATACATGTAAGAACAAAATAATTTTCTTTACCTTCTTGGGGGATGAATTATTCAAGAAAAAAAAGGCAAGGAGGTGTCTTGTTTTATAGTACACGATTAGGGCTAAAAATAAGGAGGAGGGAGGATAAGCCTAAACCTTATCCTACATTATCTCTTCTTAGCTGATTCTCCTTGTATGGATAGGATTCCAAATTCAAATTTTGAATCTTAAATCCCGTGAATTCAGCCTAAGATAAATCTAGATAAATAGGTTTAGTTTTTCTTATTTTAGTACACGTTTAAAACATATATTATGATCTTAAAATGACTAGTTTCCTACTTATACTATAGTTCCTTTTTCCTTCCAATTAAGTACTTAATCAAGACATGATTAAAACTTCTATTAAAGGGATGGTCATGTGCCTCATAATTATTAGGCCCATTTTTTAGATTGAATATTTATTATGACGTCATACATTTGTCTTTTAAATGGACAAAATATATGTCCAAAATGGAAATTCTGAAATTACCATTTTAGAGCTAGTTTTTGTGTGTAATCCTATAGGCCCATTTAATTTTGGCATTAGGAATTATTGATTCCCAAAGGTCATACACGCACTCTTGCAAGATGTTATGATAACCCAAATTAAATACAGATGTGGTGACATCCGTTTTGTCTAAAGCAATCTAAAATAGTCCCTTACCCTAGATACAAGAATTACATAGGGCATGGAACATTCATCTTTATTAAATCAATTCCTTTTCTTAATATTAGAGTGACACTGAACTCTCAAATAAATAATTTAACACATTATAACATCTGGGTATGGCCATACACTTCTTAGTTAAATAATGAAGTGGCTGGTGACATTTTCTCTGTATTCGAGTGTGGGTAATTGTATCACATCTCTGATGATCTCTAACATGAGTCAATGAATACCCAATCATATCTGTACTTATCCCCCTATTATGGGCACGTTAATGGTCGGCTCTAGCAAGTGCATTATAATCGATGTAGTTTTACCACGGAAGTATGCCTCCCGGGATCGAATCTCTCGAGGAACGTTATATTTGGTCTAACTTAGTGCTTAAATTAAAAAGGCAATAAAACATTAAACAGGAAAGATTGTTGGTTGAATTGTGAAGTAAATGATGAATACAAAAGAGATTTAAATTAAAAAAACAATGAATACAAGTGTTGGGACCTCCTAGATTTCAATAGATCTATGCTTGGTTTCTCATTTGGGTTGAAGCTAATGAAGGTATACTCGCACTAACGTCAATTAAGAGTCC
>CANYCX014632664.1:0-10321 GCA_948193385.1 Breynia disticha f. nivosa | reverse complement strand
AAAAATTTATTAAATTCGACTAGTTTATGAAGCTCAAAAACATTGTTATTTTCATTTTCTCTTTCTCTTAGTTCTTCTCTCTTCACATTGAAAAATCAATACGACTTTTCAAAGAATTTTCTTCTGCTGGAGGGGGGTTATGGCTTCTTCATCACGTTCAATAATATTTTTTTCATCTCCATTCTATAACTCATCGGGACATAAAATTAATATTTTTTTTACGGTATATACAATTAATATGTTAATCCTACTTTGCTTAAAAGATATAAAACTCGTCAATTTTGTGTTACACTATATTCTGCCATCTTTCTTGTCTAATGCTAAACTATGCTAGATCGAGCCCTCACGAATATGAGTTCTATTCTCATCCCTACTACTCATTATGCTGAAGCTAAACTGAAATTGATGTGAATTTGTTATTGTAGAGTAATGCAATGCAATGCAACGAGACGATTCATTGCGATAAAATGAAACAACAATGGTACAAGTTATCTTCCACAAATCTTACAGAATCAGAATCATTATTAGTTACATGGAGATGACAGCTTGATCAAATAACATCACAATGGCATCAAACATTTCTTCCAGTAAGCAACCAACCCATGTATTAACCATAGTTTAGTCGGAATATATCATTCTGCACAAAAAAGCTTCCTTGCAGCATTGGAATTAGGTGAAACATCTGCAATATATATCAAATTTAGATTATAATCTGAACCCTTTCATGATCTGTACTTTAACAACAATAAATCTATATAACCAATTAAAAAGAACTTGATCATAGCCAATAATCTGAATATTTTTACCTGGCTAAATCTCAGCTGGTGTTCCTCGCCTTGCAATTGAATTCCGCCGCTGACGAAGATGACGATGCTGCCACCGATGGCCGGCGACGGCTGAACATCAATGGTGCTAATGACATGTTTGCATTGATCAAAGGGTAAGCTGTTTAATTTCTGAGAGATATTGTCAGCACCAAGTATCTTCTGACCCTCAAATGTAAGCATAGAAGTTGGCTGGTAAAGAGATGCAAGTGAAGGCCTATCATTATCAAATAAGTGATAGTAATGATCTACAAATGCCTTCCCCACTATTTCAACCTGTTCTTCCATTTCTCTTCCTCTCTGTCAAATTTCTAATTCTGTTCCTCCATCACCAAGCTATGCTACATGTATATATACTATGTTATATACAGTTTTTCGCCGCATAGCGTGGGTAATATGACAAGGTTAGGTTATGACTATCATGCCCTTGTTATTTCTAGTGTTATAGGTTATGAGTTCGATGTCTTATAGTGGCAATAAGGTGAGAATATGAAGCGCTGCATTCTTACGCAAAGCTGCTGAAGTATTAAAAGAAATTAACTTTTTGGCCGTCCAAAATAGCTTTGTGTTAGCTTCTGAAAAGTTCATATAGTGAGAAAACTATTGTAGAAATGGGGAAAATGGCTTACTACAGAAGTAGTTTAGACCACGAAACGGAAAGGTACGTATAAAAAACGTTGTTTACAGTTTATGGAGTGTTCTTTCTTACTATTTGTGATGGAAAGGAAGGAATGTATACTTGTCTTGCTTGAAAAGACCCACACATCTCATCGAACGTCCTACATATACTCAAAGAATGTTAACTGTTGCCAAAAGTAGGCGATAAGAACATGGGACCATTCATTAGAATCATGCCTTGCCTGCTGCTTCTCAGATACGTTTGATCCGTTTGGCACAAGAAATCTTCAATGTAAAACGTTAGAATGATGGCTGCTGCGCCTTAGAAACGGAGAGCTACAGTCATTTTGGGCATCTTAGAATGAAAAAAAGACCAGGATGATCACAAACAAGCATGAAGATTGTTATCATGCTAAAAATTGAGCTGGTCGTCGGAGATTAGTTGTTATGTTGTGTTGATGATAGCTCTCGGTCGAGCACAAACCGAAAAAAACCGATGATCTGTCCTTGAACGAACAAACTGCTGCTACTGATGAGAGCCGCTCGTCGGAGATTAGTTGCAGTGTCGATATAGATACCGTTTAAAGGAAATTCCCCTAACATTCGCGAAAACTGCACAAGTTTGCATTGAGAATGACTATTTCCTCATTGTCTTTTTCACCATTAATCTGACGCTGATATCAATGAAACTCGTTGAGAAGAAAGAATGACTTTGCCAAGTTAATCGGATAAAATTAGTTTTTGGCACTTTCACTATTATCAAGTCATGAAAACTGTCCTTGCACAACCAAAGCCTTCACTAAGAAAAAAGAAAGAGCAAACACAGGGAAAAGAATTGTCACAGCAAAGAAAAGTAATGTACAAACTGGATGTCTTTCAATTCCCAACTTGTTTAAGTTGTTCACTGATTCCAATTTGATCAGGAAAAAACAGATATTTAAGTTATGATAACAAGAAAATGCAAAGAAGTTTCATGACAAACGAAAATCCTCCGCTGATTAGATAAAATCCAGTCACTTGCAAGCAAGGCAGTTTTGCAACACTTCAAATGTTCAGTTCACCATCGAAACAATTCAAGACTTTTAAGTCCTTCAAAGTAAAGAACTAAAGATTGTAAAGGAAGAAGGATGCACAGGACAACAATATAAGGGATGAAGAAATGTCGCAAGATATTTTAACAATTGATATTGGTTCTTCAAAAGCAAACTATGATTCAATCAAAGACCAGCTATCATCTCAATGCGATAATATGCACACAATATAAGAATCATAAATAAACAGACCATGGCCTCTGAATCATGATGAACTCAATTCCAACTAAATCAACAGAACAGCACAACGAAGTTTTGTCCTAGAAGAGAATTCTTGTGCCAATTAAACAAATTCCGGTTAGTTTCAAACAAGACACTTTCGGCTTTGCAGCACATCAAATGGCCAGCTCGACATCACTCGAAACAATTAAAGGGTGTCTTGTAAAGGATGAAAGATGAAATGAAATAATGATGCACAGGACAACAATATATGAGCTGAAAAAAAAAACCACAAGATATTTTTACAATTGGGATTGGTTCTAATGAATGAATCGATTTCATGATTCACTTGATTCAACATTTGCTTAAGAAAGTAAATGAAGTTCACCAGAAAACAAAGTAGCGTCATAAGGTTTTCTACAAGGACACATGCTAGTCATACAAACAAATTTTACGACCCTTCCAGGTTTTGGACTAGCTGCTAGCTCTGTTTCAAGAAAATCTTCCTACCTAGAAATATGTTCAGACATAAACACCTATTCACAGATTTTGAAAACGATCTCTCGCTAAGTACATATACAGCACAATAAGAGTGACCAGACCAATCTATGTCAAAAGGTTAAAGCAAGCACAAAATTAAAAACAGCAGGCACAGCAGCAGTAAAACTTTCAACCACAGAGCATTCCTGCAGTGCAATGACAACGGATAAATTCTAGTTTCCGGCAGTCAATCTCAGATATCAAAATCTTGTCATAATCGACTGTGTACTCATCTTCCTGCAGATTTCACATCCAAGCATGAGAAGAAAACAAACTCTTGAAAAGCACTAAACTTATGGAAGCCAAAAGCAGAAATTAAACCAAAATAACTAGCTATAATCATTTTCTCAGAAATGACATAATCTATTCGCACAAAGCCGTTTGTGTAACAATGAAGCAGAATAGATCATATATAAAAGCTACAATTCAAGTCTGGCTACAGTCTCAACCACAACAAAAAGCTCAAAATTAAAGTCCATATAACAATGCAACGAGTTACGAAACAGAACAAATCATCACCTCACATCCACCGCGCTCAACTCCAACTTGATGGCCAAAATGCGTGAATACCATACCCAGTCTTCCAATTATCTAAATAAATAACCTTCTTAACAGCCCAAAACGAAACAAAAATGGCAAAAATCATAATCAAGCGCTGCACTTTCAAGTTCCTAACCCTGACAAGCAAATGCGTAACCAAAGCCAACAACAACCCAACAACCGTATACAAAAACCCGACCGCAAAACCCTCAGCACCAAGTTGCATTCCAGACCCCTGGTAGAAAAACACCAGCTTATTGGGATCATTCCTATCCACCAAAAACATAGGCATTTTCCTAATAATATTATGCATCGAACCTGAAACACTAAAAAAATACACAAAAACAGCACCGCTCAACCACAATTTCCTGTCATGCAACAAAGTCTCGCTGGTCAAAATCCTCTTAACAACAAAAGGAGTCCAAATCAGAATCAACACAGCAACAACCATTATCTGATTTTTCGAAAGAATGGGTGGCCTATGAATAGGCCCCACATTCAAATTCAACTTATGAGCAACAAATTCACCCATAGATTCCGCCAATCGGGAGAAATCGCCTTGTTCCATTTTGTCAGAATCCTTGGGAGAAACAACATTGGGCCCCACCAGTCTGACATGGGGCAAGGAATTGACTCCGAATAGCGAAAAGGAGTGTTGGGATTCTTTGAATTCGAGATCGCAGAAGAATAATTTGTTGTTGTTGGGGTTGTTGGTGATGAATGAGGTGCCGAGGATGGAGAACTCTTTGTGGAGGTCTTGGAGGTGGAGTTCGGCTTTGTCGTGGAGTTGCTTCGCGTCGAAGAAGATTAGGAGGGAGTACGGGCGAGGGGCTTTTGCGGAGGTTATGAAACGACTTACTAGGTTGTCGTTTAGGTGGATTACTCCGGTTTTGGATTGGGATTGGAGGGCTGTTAAAGAGGATATCAGGTCTTGGTTTGAGTCCGATGTGGCGAGGGGTAGGATCGTCAGAAATATGAAGAGGACTTTTGGAGAGATCGCCATTGTTGGAGAGTGAGATGAGAGTGTTGAAAGTTTGTGAAGCTTTTATATAGTTAGGTGCAGTGAAGAGAAGACTTTGATTTGTTGCTTACTCGTGTTTTCTCCAATAAAAAATTGACAGCTGTAACGAATTCCAGCTGAAGAAACGCCGTCGTTATCATAGCTAAGTTAAACGGCATCGTTTCTTCCATTTAATCCAACATTACATGATCAAACGACACCGTTTCTGCAATTTAAACCAACGAAAACAATAATAACTGTCCAAGTGAACTAGATTTCAACCAATAAGAGATTGACACCTCAGCAAGAAAGTACAATTAAATGCTTAATAATTGTTGAATTCCAATATTAAGCTCTTGTAAATTGGTTTGTCAGGTTTGAGTCCCATCTCTAGCATTTGGTCATGAAGTTTCATAGCTTTTCTTGCTTCCTTAGCACGGCAAAGTGCTCTAATCACTGTTGTGAAGCTCTCGCTTGTTGCTAGCTTCACCTGTTTTACATAATCAAATACCTTAACTGCTTCATCAACTCTTCCTTCTTTCACTACTGCATCAACAAGAATGTTATATGTTGCTGAATCCAATGTTATTTGAAGTTTCTCCATCTTGTTGTGGAGTTCAAGTGCTTTGTTTATCTGTCTAATAAGGCAATAATGGCGGATTAACAAGCAAAAGCACGACGAGTTCGGCAACAAGCCCTTATTAAGAACCATGTTTAACAACTCTTCCACTTCACTCCATCTTTGTTTACAGCATTGTGTTGCTATGAACTTTGATAAACTAGCTATACGAGGTTTGATACCGCCGTCTATGATCTTCTCTTTTAGTATCTTGAATCCGCGGTCTGCGGATTCATCCTGCTCACAGATGAGATTAACAAATGTACTGCTAGTATTATCCTTCAATTTAATTCTCCTATCCATCACTAAATGGTATAAGTCAATTGCTTCAACTAGTCTTCCATCTTTAGACAATGCCTTAAGCATGTATTCATAAGTCACATCTTGCAAACAAATCTTCTCATTGCAAGCTCTTCTGAAAAACAATAATGATGCATTCAGCTTTCCAGAACCACAAAGCTTCTGAATAATAGAATCACCATCTAATAAAAGAGACTTCTTCAATAAACCTTTCTCAACCATAATTGCAATTGTTTGATCTACAATTTCATCATTCCCATGTTTACAAGCTCCATCAAGCACTGAACTATAAATACTAAAACCAGCCTTCAATTCCCTCCTACACATTTCATTTAAACGATCAAAAACAGCTGCAAAATCACCAATTCTGCTATAATAATCCACAACAGCACTATACATAACAGAGTTACAAATACCAATATCCAACATCTTCACAATTCTATCGAATTTCTCTTCTTTACATAAAATCTCCACAACCAAAGACCAAGAATTCTTATCAAGCAAAAACCCATCTCTAATCATAGCACCAAAAACACACCAAGCAAACTTAACCTGATTTTCTTTTACCAAAACATTAAGAAGTGAATGACTTGCATTAGCTGAAACAACACAACCAATATCTCTCATTTTCTTGAACACTTCTAAAGCCTCTTTAAACAAGCCTTTACTTGAACAAAACTCAAGAACAAAGTTTAACACATCAAAGATGGAATCTTTACCATTACAAGCTTGAATCATACTGTCTATAATCAAAGACGAAGTATAATTTTGAAGCAGTGAGTTTAAAATTGGTTTTGCAGGCCGTACAAGACCAGCATGAACACAAAGCTGGACTATGTGGCATTGTGATTTAAGGTCCGGCTGGAAATGAAGATTGGTTTTTGACCAGTTGAAGAAATTGAGAGAGATTTGAGGGTGTGTTTGTGTTTTCTGAAGGATTTGGAGGAACAGAGAAGGTGTTAGTTTTGAGGAAAGATTGAAGCTTTGGAGAAGAGTCAAGTAGTCGTGTCTTTGTAAGAGAATTGTAGTGATTTGGGAAACTAATTGGTTTTGTTTGATTTGGATTCTCCATTGGGTTGAAGTGTTCTTTGTTGAATGTGTATATGAAAGTTTTCTCGTCAAGTTGGAGAATTTGGGGGGTTTATGCATTTCTTTCACAAGATTTCTTGCCAGGAATTGTAGGTCTTTAATTTTGTGACCTGTATGCTCTGACCATAAACGGTGCCGTTTTAGATTGGTCATAGTGATACCGAGAATGGGGGACAAATAGCCTAATGTGGTCATATCAGCTACAAGGTTTTGACATGGATTTTACTGAGCTGTCAAATTATTATTCAATCAAGATAAATAATAATTATATAAAAAAATATTATAATTTAAAATAAAATAATTATTAAATATTAGTAAATTTATGTTTGGTTGAAAAATTTAAAAAAACACTGAACTAATTCACAAATTAATTGCAAAAAATTTCATAAAAATCTAATAAATTTAGAGTTTGTATGCCTCCTTAGCACTATTACGGAGTTAGGATCTCACCTTCAGTGCGCTGATAGATTCTTTTATCGTTAAAACCACATACGAAAGGTTATTAATAAATTTGTGTAAACCCCAGATTTTTTTGTCCAATTGGCTTAATTTCCTTTTTAACATGCTGAACTAATATATTTTATCAACTTTTTTTAAATAGCTCAACCTTTACGCACGACACCCTACTTAGACAACCCAACTAAACCGATCTCTCTAAAGTGAAGTGGATAATTTTCATTAATACTTGAAACATAGGTATAGAAGACCTTATAAGATTATAGGAGTAACAATTCAAGTTTGCGCGTGTCAGTATTTTTTCTATCAAATACAATTATTTATGACATCAAAACTACAAAAATAAAATCCATGTCATTCATATCTTATTGTGTACTCATTAATGGTATTATCATATCCGAAATTATCAGCCTAGGAGTATGAACCCTTAATCTATCAAAGTAAAGCAGGAAAAGTAAATGAGATGGGATTTCCAATAGCTCATTAAATTGGAAATCTGTGAGTTCTAGTCTATCAGGAGCTAGGCTATGCGCGACTCCATTGGCTTGGTTAAATTACTAAATTTCTAATCCGACTCGGTCCAAGTTTTAAATCACTGCTCCTACGTATGGCGCTTATTTAGCTAGATTCTTCGGTCAACATGCTGTAAAGCTCTGCGACACTTGGACAACATGCACCGAAGTTTGAATATATATATGGCGAGGTGTAGAACGTACAGAAAGTTGAACTGAATCAGGTGGATGAGTCACATGCAGAAGCCTTACTACAGAGTCTGAACACAACCCATTATTCCATAAAAAAAATGTACTCCAAAAAGCCACATTATCCAAAAGCCAAACAACCATCATTTACATTCTCATAAACCAAGACAAAACCCCTTGGTCTCTTGTTTTTACATCTTATTTTCTTCTGAACAGAGTTCTTCAAGCATCAACAATCTCTCCACTCTCAGTAGCAGCAATCACAAACTCGGGTTTAATTGAGGATGTTTCATCCAATGCATTTGGTAGTCCCAATGCTTTCAATGCCAAATGTGCTGCTTTCTGTCCTGATATCATCATAGCTCCAAATGTTGGACCCTGTAACATTACCCCACAAAAAAATCAGCTCAGAAAACCAATTTTACCTAGTTATTTCATTAGTAATCCTGTTTTGAAGCTTACCATTCTTGGGGCACCATCGATTTCAGCAACCTCCATGCCAGTAACAATCATGCCAGGAACAACTTCTCTGGTCAGCCTAACAATAGCATTCTCAGCAGCATTCATGTCAAGTGCTTTCATTCCAGGAACATTATCAATCAACCCAATACTCTTCAACCTCTTAACACCAGTGGCACCAAATGGACCATCATGTCCACAAGAACTAACAATCACTTTAGCCTCCATGACATTAGGGTCCATGCAGGACTGTGTGTCATGGTTCATTGACACCAAAGCCCAATTAGTAACCACACCAGACACTCTCCCACCTCTCACTATCAAATCCTCTGCTGCAACTGCGTTGAAAAGTTTCACGTTAGGTCTTGCAAGGAGTTTGCTCATGATTGTCGAGGTGAATAAAGCTGCATGCTTAACAACCACGTAGGTATCTTGCTCGTCATACTCAACACCAAGCTCATCGAGGAAAAGATGAGCTGGTTTACGGACAATCATGGCCGAAAATAATTGGCCTCCAAGCCACGCACCACCTCCAGGACTAACCGACTGTTCAATAAGGGCAACACGAATTGAAGGGTTTTTGCTGAGCTCATATGCACATGAGAGACCAGCCGAGCCTGCACCGACTACAATAACATCGGTGTCGGCGTAAGATACCATGTCAGTCATGTAACGACGTGTCATTTCACGGGAGACGATGGATTCTCTGATGGGTTGGAAGTTGAATGAGTTGAGGTCATATGAGGGTTGAGAGAGGGACATGGTAACAGGAGAGGATTGTGAAGAGGAGGTTGATTTGATTTGAGTGAAAGAAGGTGTGGAAATTTGAGTGCCATTGAATGATGTTTTGGAGGATTTTAGGGTTGCAAAAAGAGAGGAAGTGAGTGTTGCTGCCATAGTTGATACAGGGAAGTGTTTGGAAGCTAAGGGAAGTGAAGAGGGGGAGTTGGTGTGAGAAAGAAAGGGCATGGGAGGGTTTAAATAAAGATATGTTTGTGGAGGGGAAAATATCTTGAGAAGAAAAATCTAGAAAATGCTGGAGGAGAGTTGGAGATAAAATTTCAACGGTTCTTGTTAATTTATATTTGGTGTGCATTGAATTGACAACTCAGTCTTACTGTGAAGTTTAATTTGGTGTTTTTTTATGATCGAATCTCAGTAAAATTATACTCTTGAGATAGGAGTTGTGTTTCTCGCTTTGATCTCCGATTGGTCTCACTAGTGATTTTCATTAATTTCTATGTCATATAAAGTCCTGCATTGTACCAAGCATGTATTGGTTCAGTAGTGATTTGGGTTGAACTTCGTTAGGCAGACTGTGGTTCGATCTCCCACAAAGACACTCAAAACTCCTCCTCAAATCGAATTAGTTTCAGTCCAATGATTCAGAGATACCCAGATTCGTACTAAAAAAATAAAGTCATGCATTGTTAGTCACTCAAAGGGAAGAGAATTAAATATCTTGCCAATAGATTGTTTTTTTCTTCGTGTAGGTCTTCTATACATTACAAATCAAACAATTTTAATAATATTAACTACTCCCTCCGTTCCTAAATGTTTGTCAATTTGAGTTTTTCACACAAATTAAGAAAGTTAATAAATAGAATATAAAATGACTTATTTATCCTTCTAAATAAATGAGGTGCTGAAAAGAGAAAGAGAAAAGATAATTAATTGGAGTAATTGAGGGATATTTTAGGTAAAATAGTGATAAAAATGTTAAATTAACAAACTTTAAATAACAAGATTTTAATACTAGATTAACAAACATTAAAGAACAGAGGGAGTAATTTTTAATAATAAGTGTTAAAATTATTTAGGGTAATAAATTTCGAGTTTTATATTGAAAATACTTATAAGATCCAAATTGAAAGGATACAAGTCGATTTATATGTGACAAAGAACATATGTCAAATTATTTAATA
>CANYCX014632047.1:0-13555 GCA_948193385.1 Breynia disticha f. nivosa | reverse complement strand
TATGACACTGAGGCCAAGGCTTAGCTGAGTAGAGGCAATTTTGAACATTACATCGTACGACAAGTCGTTGAGGGCGTCGGAGTTGCTGGGAGATTGAAGGGGTAGGGTGACGTCACGGACGTCGTCTTTGTCGATTAGAGGTATATGGAGATGAGAGGCTAAGGAGTGGGCTATGGTGGTTTTTCCGGTCGCAGGATGACCTTTCATTGCTATAATTGTTAGTGGGAATTTTGATGATCCTTTAACCACCATTTTCGTTCTTCTGTGCTTTGATTGAAATTGCCATAAGAATTTATAAGGGGGTTATGGATAAGATTAATGGAGGAAAGATGGATGTGTGACAAGTGTAGGGTACCACATCTACTATGTTAAAATATCCGTTTCTTCATGTCATAAAATATCATTATTATAAAACTGGAATTAAATATTAGTCTAGTCTAGTTTTACCGTTTAAATCAGTTTGTACGTGTATTAGTGTCAAATTGATGAAAATTGGTGAACTAATAGTTTCATCATTTAACTAGACTGACTTTTAGGTATTAAAAAATTAATAATTTTAAAAATTAAATAATTATATATATAATTATTTATATTATTCTTAAATTATTGGTTCAACAAGTACATAATAAATTTGATTAGTGAATTAACTAATAAATTTCTTAGGTTGATTGCATATACACCTTTTTATTCTCTCTGTCATATTTTAAATGTTAATTTTTTGTTTACTATACATTTGAGAAACTTCATTTAATATAGTAATTTTTTTAATTTTACCCTTATATTGGAATTACACAAAAGAATGTGATTAGTTATATAAAGTAGATATTTCTTATAAATATGAATTTCTATCATTAATATCTAATGTTATTTTAGTAACATTTTGTAAAAATTTAGTTTATGACACTTATTTTGGGACAATTAAAATGCACTTTTGTGACACTTAAAATGAGATAAAGGAAATAGTTTTTATTTACAAAGTAATTACTATTGAATTTTTTTTTTGCATTCTTACTTATTAAACTACAAATATACATCTGTTTTGAGTAGATAAAGTTTACATACAGTTTACATCAAAAACATATTTGGCTTAAAACAAGGGGATTTGCTAAGAAATTAAGATAGCATTTAGACTCTGACCCAAATAATTTCTTGGGATTCAATCAAGGTTATATGAAAATTCGGGTACGATTTGATGTAACTAAGGTCCTCAAGAAATCTTTGAGAGTTAAGACGTCAGGTGGAGAATGGAAAGAGGTTAGCTTGACATGCGAGAGGCTTTCTACATTTTGTTTCCGTTGTGGTTTAATTGGGCATGGGGAGAAATTCTGTAAGAAATAATTTGAAACGGAAGATGGATTTGTAGAGAGGAAGTATGGGTCGGAGCTAAGGGCAGGGAGAAGACGATCACAACAGCTTGATGTTGGTGCAAAGTGGTTGTTAACCGTGCCATTGGTCAGAGTTGAGGAGGATTCCAATGACAGTTCCATAGGGAAGATAGCTACGGCAGTTGGAAAAAATATGGTTGATAGTTAGGTGGCAGTTGTTGCCGAGATTTAAGGAGCATCATCAGATAATGGGGATCAACTTGGGAGGAGATCATGGGTCTAAGGTGCAACTGATTCGTACGTGCATGAAAAAAATAAAGTTATTCCAAAGTAAGTCCACGTCCAATTAATAACCACGTGGATATGGAAAAAGAGGATTTAAATGTTGAAATTTTAGACTAAAAAAGGAAAAGGGTTGCACATGAAGATGAAGCCCACAACAATACTATTGGGATAAGCTCTTCTATGGAATTGGATGGCTTAAGCCCAAGTTACGAAGGAACAGCGGGTGCTGCGAGGCAGGCCTGACAAGCGTCATGAATTGTCTAAGTTGGAATTGTCAGGGGTTGGCCAATCCCTCGACAATTTGTATTCTTACGGGTATCGTCTGTGACAAAAGGCCATGTTTAATTTTCCTTATTGAAACTCTGTTTTTTTTTCAGGAAGCATCAATAAAATGAAAGATAAGTTGGGTTATTTTGGTTGTGTCTATATTGATAGGGGGAACATAGTGGAGTCGTTGTACTCTTATGGAAAACAGAAAGAATGGTTTCTCTAAAAGCTGCGAATAGACACTTTATCGATGTTGAAATTTTCTTAGAAGGACAATATATTTATAGGTTTACGGGATACTATGGGCATGTCAACAGGAATCAACAATTTCTCTCTTGGGACTTTTTAAGAACTATGGCAATGCAATCCCAGCTACCATGGTGTGTTATCAATGACTTTAATAATATTTTAGCTCATTTTGAGAAGAGAGGTCGGTGTAGTCACCCTAACTCATTGATTGAGGGATTTTGAAATGCGGTTGTGGATTGTCGATTGGCAGATTTGGGCTTTGTTGGGTCTCCATTTACTTAGGAGAGAGGACAAAGATCTGAAGGATGGGGTGAGAAAAGACTGGATAGAGTTTAAGCTACTAAAAAATGGTCTGATATGTTCAATCAAACAACACTCTTTCACTTAGATCACCCAGGTTCTAATCATGTTCCCATCTTCCTTGAATTGAAAAATTTCACTCTGATTGAAAGGGATAAAACTTTGGAGAAGTAAGATAACATGGTGCTAAAACTTTTGAGGCCATTACTGATCCTGCAGAGGCAGAAGATTGGCTCAGGCACACTGAATGAATCCTAAATTTTATACGGTGTGCTCTGGAGAAAAAATTGAGGCATACCACTTCACTTCTAGAAAAGTATGCATGGAACCGGTGGGAAGCAGTTTTGAATATTCAAAATGATCCTCTTACTCTGATTTGGGATGATATTTAGAAGAAATTTGTAGACAATTATACTCCCCCACTTTACCAGATAAAGAAGAAGATTGAGTTTCTCGAGCTGAAACAGAAGGAGATGATAGTTACTGAGTACGAGGCGCAGTTTACCAAGCTTTCTAGACATGCGCCAGAGGATGTTGTTACTGATCAGCAAACAAGAGACAGATTTAAGAGAGGATTACGGTTTAATATTCGTACCTGGACTACTATGAAGCCACCAGTTACGAGAATTTTCTTGAGACTGCTATCAGGACAGATGAGTTATTGGCTGAGGAGGGTCGTAGAGAGGGTAAGACATAGAAGGTTCCGGATGGTTCTAGTTCAGCAGGAGGACGCCAGAGAGCAGATTTGAGATCATCCTATGGTGTAGGCAGGGTAGCAGACAGTCTAGAGGAGCAGGAGGTGAGAGGAGCCATTCCATTAGGCCTCCTACTTCCCAAATTCGAGGATTAGGTACTCATATGGGCAGAGAAACCTGTTCTCTTTATTATAACTGTCATTAGCCGGGTCATTTTTCTTAAGATTGCCTAGAGAGAAGAAAGCAAAAGGGAGGACTTATCTCCAGACAGAGCAGTGCAAGAGACAATAAAGCAACTATATCAAGTGGTGGTAGTCGAAGGAGAGGTAAATGAGCGACAGGCACTACCTCGAGAGGAGGAGCAGCCTCATAAGTCAGGACAACACCTCAGGCCCGTGTTTATGCCATGACCAGAGATGAGGCATTAAATAATCTGGACGTTATCACAGGTACAGTTTCCATCTTTACATATAATACATTAGTGTTGATTGATTCGGGTTCTACTCGTTCATTTATGAGCGACACTGTGGTAGAGAAGATAGGGGGTAGGGTAGAGCTTTTGGGATATGTATTCACAATATCTATGCTAGCTGGGGCGACAGTGATGGTGAGACATACGTTGAAAAATTATGAGTTAAAAATTGGCGAGTTGGAGTATATGGCAGACTTGATTGTTCTAAAGATGGCTGATTTTGGGATCATCCTTAGGATGGATTGGTTATGCAGAAATAGAGCAATGGTAAATTGTTGTGCAAAACAAATGATAGTAGAAGTTGATGGTGAGAGGAAGGTGTTGTTAGTAGGTGAGTGCAAGGTTATTCCTTCCTATTTGATTTCAGTAGTGATGGACACACAACTAATGAGAGACGGATGCAAAGCTTTCTTCGCTTGTGTAACTAATTTGAATAAGACTAAGTTCGAGGTGAAGGATGTAAAGATAGTAAGGAAATATTTTGAGGTATTTCCTGAGGATTTACCAGGATTACCACCTCAGAGAGAGGCTGATTTTAGGATTGAGGCAGTACTAGGGGCAACAGCAGTATTAATAGCACCATACCAGATTGCAGCTGCATAGCTGTATGAGTTGAAGAGATAGTTAGAAGAGTTGTTGGAGAAAGGATTCATTAGGCTGAGTGTATCACCTTAGGGTGCACTGGTGTTGTTTGTGAGAAAGAAAGACGGAAGTATGCGGATGTTCATTGTTTACCGGCAACTGAATAAGGTGACAGTGAAGAACAAGTATTTGTTGCCACGAATAGATGATTTGATTGACCAATTGAGAGGAGTGACGATGTTCTCTAAAATTGACTTGAGGTCTGGGTATTGGCAGCTGCGGTTAGAGGAGTGTCTGATACCTAAGACAACGTTTAGGAATCGGTATGGCCACTTTGAGTTTACAGTGATGTCATTCGGGTTGATTAACGCACCGACAGTTTTTATGGCTCTGATGAATAAGCTGTTTTTTCCATATTTAGATCAGTGTGTGGTAGTATTCATTCATGATGCTCTAGTGCATTCGAGAGTCAAGAAAGAGCACGAAGGACATCTCAGAATAATACTGGAGTTGTTGAAAGCAAAAGAGTTGTAAGCTAAGTTTAGCAAATGTGAGTTTTGGATGGCAGAGGTGGATTTCTTAGGCCATGTGATTTTAGTAGAGGGTCTTAAGCTAGATCCTGGCAAGACTAAAGTGGTACAGAAGTAGGAAGCTCATAAAAATACGATAGAGGTGCGGAGTTTCTTAGGTCTATCAGGTTATTATAGGAGATTTATTGAGGATTTCTCGAGACCTAGCTAGACTGATTGTAACATTTGTATCCTAAATCCTCATAATTAGTAAAATGATTAATTAAAGTAAGTTTAATGAACATAAAACACATTAAGAAATGTTAAATTGTAAGGTAAGACAATAGCGCAAGAAGTAGAAAAGAAGTCACGCAGAAAACTGTAGGAAAATGTTAAGTTACAGCATGCATCACGAGCGGCGTACTGACGGCACGAGGCTATGTTAGCTGGAAAATGAAGAGCACAACCATTTTAAGGAAGAGCATGACCAATCTTTCTAGAAGATAACACGAGGGGAATTTTGAATGGCACGATGGGCTTATTGATAGCACGAACCGTGCTGGATAGTAAGTTGGTCGTGCTGAGGTGTAAATCATGCAAGAAATTAGGAAATTGAAGCATGAGTTGGCACGTGGATAACAACATGGGCCGTGCTGAGGCCGACACGATCGTGCTTCACAACAGAATGGTATTTAACATAAATAGAACTTCATTATGTAACTTAAGAGAGATAAAATCAAGAGAGCTGGAAAGAGAGAGTGAGTCGAGAGGAATTAGAGAGAGAAAGGAGAGTTAGAGGTGGAAATCATTTGTAATTTTTACAAAACAAATCTTAGGAGTAAGTCGGATATCGATTCCTAAGTCGATACTACAAAACCGCAAAGGCATTCCTTCATAATTTCTAATTTAAAAATAATTTTATGAAGAATCTAAGTTAGAAATGGTTAGGATTAAGTTAGAGCATGCATATGATTAAGTTATTGAATTGATTGTGATTAGAAGTGTGTGAATTGTTCTTTAGGACGACAGGTTAGACCAGGACAGAGTTCAGACTCGTGTCGATCAGAGTACTTCAGTTGGAAGGTGAGTAATCTACTCACTATTTGGTTAAAGTAAAATATGAACTGATATAAATTGATATTATGAATGGTTAAAAGTTGCAAAAGTTTATGAGTTACGAATAATAGTAAAATGATATGACAAAAAGTCTTACTAATATGATCGATAAGAAAATGGAATTATATATATATGATTGAAATGAAACAGGTACGCAAAAATGAGAAATAAAATACGAATAGGTACGTGAACGTTAATTGTGTGTATATATACATATATTACAGCTTCTTTGAGAGTAATTTTTAGAAACATAATTATTCGAATAATTAATACTTTTCATAAATAATATAATAATCAAATAAAATATAGAGGAGAGAGAAATTATAAAATACATGCATTTGATAAAACTCTGCCCAAATCTTTTACAAACTTCAAAGTAGAAATATGCGGAAGTTGTAGTTATTTTGAAAATAAGTTCAAACAAAAATGCACGTATATACAATCATGTACAAAAATGTACAAACCGAAAATCCCAAAATACAAAATCTGGAGCCCCGACCTCTAATCTCGTATCACTGAACTCTGATCTACTGTGAATCGCTCAGTCAAAAGCAGCTATCTACGATCTGTACAGTACCAAAAACAATCACACACGGGTGAGTATTTTCATACTCAGTAAGTGCTTTTACACACTTACCAAAGTAGTTAATGCATAAGTACTCGTTTATATTACAATTTAAGTACATTATGCAATAAGGATAATGCCCTAATTAACCCATTCACAAATCTGTTCTTAATTCACTATTTAATTAATGTGCATCAAGTTTTCCAGGAGGCACGGTCTTGCCGTGTCGAGCACAAGGTCATGCTCATCATGATTTCCAGAACCACTCAAGCACAGAGTGTACTGTCTAAATTGGTCTCAACACGAGGACATGTTGACCAGCATGGGTAAAACATCCTATACTTATTACTGCAGTAATCATTTACTAATTACTCAAATTACCATTAATGTATGTATATTTTAAAAATTTTCTTGTAATATATAAGTAATTCATTAATATTAACCTTTGTTCATCTTTTTCTACTCTTATTAATCATATGTATAACTATATTGTATCCTCAGAATATAGATCGTAATAGTTAACACATCCATGAATTAAGCTTTGTGTTAAACTAATACGCTTTATGTAAGTTCATAGTTTACATAGAACTACCATATAACGGCTATAATCTGAATATACCCATAATATAAAGTCCATTCCTGTGAATACAAATTAAACATAATATTAGCTCTCAAGCATTATCAACATATCAAGCAACATACACCTCAACCATAATATAGATCTCAAACAACAGCACATTCAAATATATACTTATAACATCAATCTCAACAAACAAGTATCTGAATCATTTTATTACAAAAACATATAATATGTGCAAGCAAAACATGCAGCAGCACTAAAAAACATCCTAGGCCCAGCTCTGACGAGGAGAGAGAAAATGGTGCGGGAGTAGCAGTCAACCCACATATCAAGTATAAACCTCTATCTCTGCTCTCTACTAGATCCTGAAACACAAATTACAGTTGCATGAGTTGCGGGCTTAGTGAATAGTCAATATAACAATTAATCAATTTAAATCTGATAAGTACAAATTTGTAACAATAATAACAAACTATCTTTAATTGCGTTTCCGGTGATTGCATTATAATCCGATTTCTTACCTGTAGTCGTTGTATTCATATACCAATTCCTATAACATTTCATTTTTTTACGATAACTCTGTGAATATATCGTCATGCAACGAAAAACTGTTATGCATTATGCTCGATAACTTCTTCTCCTTTCTTCCTCTCCAATATGATCGATCATAATATCACCTAACCATATCTCCGCCAATACCATATCATATCCAAATCATATCAATGCAAACATGCAATTGTATATCGATAATAAACGTAAACGTACTTGTTCATACTTTCATTTCGTATATACCTGTTCGAATTTCGATAACATATATGCAATCATTTCCATTTTACCATATATATCAAATCATCAAATATGAAATCATATTTCGATTATATCAGTTCAATTGTTTTCTGTTTTACCATTTATCAATCAATAATATATTAATGATATTAACATGTCATATTAAGTCTATTTTTAAGTGAGTTAGACTACTCACCTAATCAACTGAAGTACTGAGAGTTTCCTAAACCCCGATCCTAATTTGATCGTCTAATCTGTCGACCTATACATATTACAAGAATATATAACACAATATTTATACTTATTACAATTAAACGTCACTCATATACATATATATATATATAACAAAAGCAATTTCTTTTAATATAATTAAGTTTATATTTGAAAAAAGCCTATTACGATCATACTAATATAAGTAATTTCTTTTAATTACAATATAAGCAAACTTCTCTTCTCTTAACATACTAATTTCTTTCCTAACAATTACTTACAATTACTCAAATGTAATTTATTAAAATCCTAATTTACAAAATCAAATTATGATTTATTTACCTCTCTCTTTTTTTTAGTCTTCTTCTCCACCGATGCCTTCCTTCCTTCTTGTTTTTCTTATTTAGTTTGAATGTTTCACTTACTAGAAGCTTTTAAAAGGATTTATATATATAGGGAAGTAGTGTTCTAAAGTTCAAATGAAGAGGAAGAAGGCACTTGTCAGGTAAGTAATCCTTCCTTGCCACCTCACGTTTTTTCCTTTTCTTTTTTTTACAAATATTTATTAATTATTATTTTATTATAAATTTTTATTTTAAGAAAATTTTCTCATTTTGTCAATTACAGCGATTTTATTTAATTAGATAATTCTTAATTTTATTGAACATTTTACTTATAACATTAATTATGTGATTTTGGGACGAGGATGTTACAACAGGAGTTGTGCTGACTCTCAGAAATACGCATTTCACTTCTGATTTTTACACAACACAACAACAATCAACATCATATTAACCATCCCATAATTCTTACATTGCAGATACCATATCTATAGTAAAGAATACTCTAAAACAACACATCACTCACACAAGCTTACTCTTATTTCTAATATGTAACATATATGCACAAAGCATAATCATAAACATTCAATCTTAATATCACATTAGCCATAACAACAATAATGCTCATCAAACCATTATCATCAACTCAACATATACTCTCATTCCATGTCATCAAACTCATATGAATGCATTTATGGAATGAAAGTGCAATGCAAATGCAATTGCACACAATATACCCCGGGGTAGTTCTTTCTTTCCTTTTTTCTTTTTTTCTGTTCTTTTTCTTTTCTTTTCATTTTTTCTCTCAGTTTCAGATCGACATTGAACCCAGTTCAGCATCGAGTCTAGCTCAGAATATCATCGATCCCATACCGGCATCGAGATCTCCCTCGAAATCACCCTTAGGTCCAGCCCAGGATATCGGCCACGTGTCATACAATGAAAATTCAAGACATGAATGTAACAATGCATTCATAAGGCCACTCAATCAAATCACATGAAAATGCAACACATATTAACACTAAAGGCATAAGCTAATAAAGAACATACATCTTATCATCTTATAAGGATACAAAGCACAATCCTATCATCAATCCATTCCATTCAGGTTATACGCAATCATATAATCAATAGCATTGAAACTCAATAGGGAAATCATATTTAACTTAAAAGATCATAAGATCATTAATAACATTCAAACATACTCTTAGAAGTTATAGCAAACAAGTCATTTAAGACTCATTCGAGCTACTATTTTAACTCATTTGCATCACATCCAAGTATGAATTAACCATACAGATGCAAGACCTACAATGCTAAGTGTAAACGACACTTACCTCGCAAAATTTGCAAAGTCTGCTCCGGGCTTAACTTCCATCCAACATCCTCAATTTGTTTCCTATACAGAAATCATCAACCAAGGCTATTACTAATTCATTCCAAAACTACCAAACTCAATGCGAACCCTTATAAATAAAATTCCTAGTTTTCCTCAGTAACTTTCCTAACCACCAAAATTCCATACTACACTCTAATCTCTTTTTAAGCATACAAAAAAATCAGCATGAGTTTAACTAACTCAGTTTCAGTTAACTAACCTCAATCAACAATTAAAACAATTCCTTTCTTTCATTTCTAAAAATTTAGAAACTTAGAAATCATAATTTTAGTCAAACCAAGTTGTGACTTCTTACCTTAATGTTTTTCTCACTTCAATTTTGCAGAGAATCACTTCCTCCTTGCTCTCAAACACTCAAGTAAGGTTTTTCTAGGGTTTCTTATAAGTTCTCTTAAGTTTTTGTTCTGGTAGGCAATGAAAGAGTAATCAGTCGGTGTTCTGTTTAAAACACTTCCACTCGACACGACCTCCAGCACGGGTCGTGCTCGTGGTCGAACCGTGTTTTTTCAGCACGAGTTCTGATAAGGTCGTGTAAGAGATCATGTTGATTAATTTCCAGAATGATGAGCACACCCATCAGTGCGGTCGCGCTCATTCCCGTGTTCATCTTCTGTTTTCTATACTTTTTCAATTTCTTTCGATTTGATTCTATTTTTAATCTATTTTTCAAAAAAATTAATTTTATCAATTTATAAGGTGTTACAACTTCGGCTGACTGAACATGCAGCGCTGACATGATTATAGCTTTAGTTGGCAGGTATATAGCTTAGACTAACAGTTTACAACTTCGACTGACAGTTTACAACTTCGACTGACAGGATTGCATGATTCATTAACATTCACGATATGGATATAAAATTACATAATTGAAAGAGAAATGATCCAAGAATAATAGTATTACAATTACTTATACAAAATGATTGGTTTACGATATATTGGTAAAATGAACTAAAGATTATTCACTGAGCCTGCAACTCACGCAACTGCGATGTTTGATTTCAGGTACAAATATTGACAGAGATAGGTGTCTGCATTAGAGTGTTGCTTGCCTTAGCGATCAGATTGGAAAAATGCTATCCAATCCATTCTCTCTTTTGTTGATTCCATTAGGAGTTTGATCAGCCACATTTTGCATGTTCATATGCTGTGTTGATATGTTGATACACTATAGTACACTCTGATATGTTGACATACTCTGATGTTAGTTTATAGATGATATGGTCTGACAGATATGTTGCTTTTTTTATGAGTATTCATGGTTGATATATGATGTTGGATAATGATGTTGATATATGAAATGAGTATGTGATATGGAATGATCAATTTATATGTATCATAGGATGAAAATAGGTTAATTACAGGTTGATATTGAGTTACAAACATTCAACACAGGCTGTGTCTAGCTAACATAAGGGGCGTGTTGAATGATCTGAGAATTTGATTGATCAACATAAGACTGTGCCCATGGTGTGTTGGTCAGCACAGCTGTGCTCATATGATTCCCATTTAGAACGATGGTCAATACGGGTCGTGCTTCTACAATGTTAACCTGTGCTGGGCTTTTGTTTTTCTAAAAATGAACCTGTTTGAATCTGTTTTATCATATAATTAAGTACGGATGTAGTCCAATAAGAATAAAGTAAAAATGAACGAAAATTTTTGAATTTATACAAGATTTATAGAAGTAATTAGCTATAAATATATGTTAAAATAAAAGAAAAGTTGAGGATGTTTTAATTTGGTATCAGAGTGGAGACATGATCTCTGGAATAGGTGAAAGTGTTATTATATGACATTCAATTATTGTGTATTACATGATATGTATGCTAAAACATTCCCATTTCATTCTTTAGATATGGCATCTGGATCTACACCACCAACAGAGAGAGGGAGCAGTAGATCCATATAAGACTGTCCAAATGTCTCATTCTAGAGTAGGATCTAGACAAGATCCTTATGACCTGAATCATCCCCAGTATGGTCCAGCTTACCCATATCCACCACCACCTCCACAGTATTATCCTATTTATAAGGATCCATCTTTGACTTCCATTCAGGTGAGATCCAAAAATTTTAAGGAATTGAAGAAAATGGGAGTTATTGAGTTTACATGTATTACTGATCCATGATTTGTAGAGGAATGGTTAGATCAAATGATTCGTGTTTTTGAGATGATGGAGGACAGTGTAGTGGATAGGTTAGAGTTTGTTGTTTCATTACAAGGGAAGCTGGTGAAGGACTGTCCCACATGCATTAGAGTTTCCACGGGTATTAACATGGGAGGATTTTATAAGGATATTTAGGAGGAAATATGTGCTAGATGTTTATAATGATGCAAAGAGGAGAGATTTCTTAGCTCTAAAGCAAGGAAAGATGACTATAGCTGAGTACAAGTTACAGTTTACCTTTCTTTCCTACTATATTGTGAATCTTATTCAGGACGAGAAGACACGTGTAGAATGTTTGAAAATGGTCTAAATAAGGAGATTGACAAGCAAATCCCTCATACAAAGACAGAGGATAATACGGTTCTGAGGGATGCAGTGGTTAAAGTTGAGGCATTATTGATAGTTGAGCAAGATGATGAAGAAAGAGATAAAAGAGATAAAAGAAAGAGGGTAGCACTGCAAAGAAGTATGAGTCGATCTAGAAAGAGATCTGAGTTCACTCAGACTCAAGCGTGATATCAAGGATTCACCACGACTAGATCGTTACCTTTCTATTCTCGATCTTATTACGGTAGAGGTATCAACCAAGGACTACTGAGTGGTTTAGAGTCAGTGACAGGACCAGTTCGACCTGCATGTCCCTTGTGTCATAAGTTCCATTTAGGGAAGTGTAAAAGGATGAATAGTGGCTGTTATATCTATGGATGATTGGGACATTTTCTGAGAGATTGTCCAGATTGAGTTATTGGAGAGGGATCTATAGGAGCTGCACCTGCAGTACAGTCTGTGACATAGTTTAGTGAGCTAGCAGTTGTAGCCAATGGTAGTCAAGGTAGGGGTAGAGGCGCATCAACATCAGTTGCTAGCAGAGGTAGAGGAGCCACGGGTGCTTAAGGACAAACTAGGGTGTTCGCTATGTCCCGAAATGAGGTAGCTGATGCTCCTGAGGTTATCATTGGTGAGTTTTACTTATTTGATATTATTGTTTATGCATTGATAGATTAAGGTCTACTCATTCATTCATAACTCCCTAATAATACATTAATAAAATTTAAAGCAGAACCATTGACCCAAAGATTAGGAGTCCATATTCCTTTAGGTGAAATGTTGTTGGTTGATAATATGTATAAAGATTGCAAACTTAAGATTTAATGTAACATCCCAAAATTTACGAAAAATACAGTAAAAATACGTATAAATACAGTAAAAATACATTTAAATAAGTGAAAATACGTATAAATTTTTCGCGATAATGAAAATAGAAAATTGTTAAGAATTAAATAAAGGGGAGTTTATGACAATTATATTTAGGAAATGATTGTCAAGAATTTTGGAATCAGATTTTAATTTTGAGTCGGAATTAAATTAATTACGAAGCAAGGTGAACCCGATACGACTTGGAATTTGAACAATTCCAAGTCACACACACGACAAGTTTTCCTTATTTTCTGGTTGTTAGTCTTCTCTTTCCTCATACTCTCTATACTCTCTTTCTTTGTTCCTTCACCTATCCTTCTTCTTCTTTTCTTTGGAAATTTCTTCATCAAACACAAAACCATCTTGTTCTTGGCAAGTTTTTGGAGTAAGGATCCTAAGGGAAACATTTAGGAGCTCAAAAATCTGTTGGAGAACTTGTTTTTGGGGTAAGTTTCTTAAAACAAACATTGAATCCCGTTTGTTATTTTATACAAAGTTTAAACATACAT
>CANYCX014629249.1:0-11125 GCA_948193385.1 Breynia disticha f. nivosa | reverse complement strand
CAATTCACCAATTGATACAATCCACAAATTTAAAGGAGATAAAAATCCAGATTGAACCAGGTTTTATCGGATTCATGGATCATTCTCATTCAATACCTACAGAATCAGCATTACCTACATAATGCAAGGTGTAGTCTTTCTTATTCGTGATTCACCAGAAGTACTATTTTATCGACCCTATCTGTTTTCTGATATTCACAACTCAGTTACACAGTTTTTGCCTGTTCAACGTGGAGTTCGAATTTAGAACACCTAGTCCCACCGTTTCAAGTTTCAATGTGAAAATGAGAGCTCATTACTCTGTGACAAACATAAGAATAAAATGTTGGACCAAATTGCACTAGTCTGAAACGGGTCCATGCTTTGATATAAGGAGGTCAAATGGAGAGAACGTACCTTTTTATTGTCCCCAACAGAGTCAGCTAAATTCATGTTACTGGCAAGAAACTGGTTAGAAGCTCGGAGTTTAGTTTCATGTTGGATACCTAAAGAAAGATAACACAAGATTTCACCTGACCCTACACTTTCTGTACATGATTAATGTACAATATGTATGTCTAACACATGGTATGATTTGTGTCTGCAGCTTTTCGTCTCTGCAACATTTGCATTGTCGGACAGCATGAATCTGTCACTCTATCCTTAGATCATTAACATCAAAATAAGAGAAAAGAATAGTTGTACCTACTAATTAGCTAAGTTTTAGTGATGTAATGTTTCACCTAGGAAATCACAGCCACATACTTAACAAGAACAAGCATCAATTTCAATTGGTTACAACCAATGCATGATTATTGCATTAATTCACTCTACTCCACAATCTTTGCCTCCTAAAGTTCTTTTTCTGAACATGCTGTTAATGATGTAAGAATAATCATCATATTCTTTTAAAAATCTCACTGTCACTGTAGTAAGCAGACCATGCCAATGATACTAGATCAGATACCAATTGAAAATTTTTAAACTAGATGCAAGTAATTTTCTAGCACATGCAGTGCAACCAACCCAACGGATTTGTACCAGGCTTGCCTTAGCTTGAAAAAAAGGTGAAGAATCAACCCGAGATCCTTCAAAGTCTGAAAAGAAGAGAAAATCTCCAGAAGTCTTTGCAAGAAATAGAATCTTGTCAACAATTATGGCAGTTAGCCAGTTAATAATTCATGTCAAAATGAACTGAAGCTATACGAGTGCATCTGGTAAAACCTAATAAAACTAAGAAAACTCCTACATGAAATGCGTAGTACCTACTAATCACATGAGTATCTCACACTTTTGGAGTGTGTATTCAAATCAAATCATTTCATTGAAATAATGTTCCTTGTATTTTCATAATTATTACCAAACCGGCTGGAAAGATATTTGTCATCACCAAGAATGGCTCTATACCCTTGTCCATAAGTACAAAACCCTCTTCTCAGATTTCTGCCTATCTTATTCATAAAGTTAACTGGTGGGGCACTCCGAGCTTTCCAAATCCAACATCCCTACCCTGGTCAAGATGAGGAAAGCGATAGCACATAACACATGATAGCATAGAGTACGATCCTGTCTGGTTAATTCTAAATGTAAATGTCTACAAGCTTACGTGGCAAACTTACCACCAGCAGAAAAATGCAACGTGAATGAAGGGTGTTCGCTGACAGATGTAACAAACGATTCTTGTGTTAAAATGCTGACGCAATGAATAATAGCATATTACCTCACAAATCATAAAAGTAACAGTGAGCTCATTTTTCGATCAACTATAGAGACAGATCAAATTTATTAGCACAATAGAAATAAAAGTAAAAAAATCACAAATTATTGCAGCTGGCACACGACAGCATCCAGTTTCTAGCTGATTTGGTGTTGCTTCCATTTTCAAATCGAAACATAACAAGTGAAACATAGGTAGATATGGAGATATTAGTCATTAAAGGCTATAGCAAATTAGCATGATTAATCAGAGATAGGTTAGTTGATAGGTTCTTATTATTGAGTAATTAGTATTAACATTTAAATTAATATGTTAGGGTTTGTGAGCCTATGTATAGGGCATTGAGAAGGAGGATAGATAAGAAATCACTTGTCTTTGGTTTTTAGCTCTTTGAGCTTAGGAGAGTTGATAATCTCTCGAATTGCTATCTTAGAAGAGCGGTAGCCTCTTTAAAGCTATCAGTTATTTATTGTCATCCTTTTATCTCTTTGTTCTTATTATATAATAAAATCTCTAGTTTCAATCTTTTTTCTTCAAATTTTTATACTTCTTAGTTTATGATCTTATCAGTAGTTCATGAGACAATCCACCTTTTGTCCCAAACCAATGGAAAATTAAGCTAAAGCATATGCCCTAATAAGAAAAAAGATCTTATTCTTTGTCAAGTTGCTCTTGAACCATACAGAATCTGTCAAACCATTCATTCTTATCGGTGATCCAGCCCCCACTTTTGAACGTGGGAGTAGTCGTTCAACAAGTATCAAGTAGAGTATTGTAGAACTAATATATTATAAAAATGTCATGCCATGCCATTCAGAAAAGTGCATGTGTGCAAGCATGCCTCCTCATAAAGACAGTGCCAAACAAAGGTTGATGGCCATCTATCAAAATCATATGTATTTCAATGCTTCTGCAAAATAATAACAGTTATATACTTAACAGTTAACTGGATCAATCTAAATGTCACAACTAATGAACAATGCAGAACTGGTACATATTATGAAGGAAGAACCCGTCAAAAAATTCATTAACCACAAATTTATGTGGTTATACGGAATAATCAGCAGGACCCACAGTCCAATTGGACACATGATTTGATTTTGAAAGCCCAAATCTTGTAACTATCTCTGTGTTCCTCTCCAGCCACCTTCATTTTGGAGCATAGAAGGTTCAGGTCGCATTTGCTATCTTATTCATAAATAGATCAGTTACTGGCTATCAAAAGAAACTTTTATTTTATCCTTTCATCACATTGAAGTAATCAAAACAGAGTGTTCTGATAAGAGAAGAACAATGAAGGTAATGGATATGATTTTTCAGCTGAAAATAAATTTTGTTCTCATGATCAAACTACTGAATTTCTGTTACTGTAGTTACTGGGTTGGATGCACCGTAAGTTCCGGCAGAATAGCAGTGAACCTCTCAAGGACTTCGCGCTTGGTAACTTCCACTCCACAATACATATACATATTATGTATATTATCCTGCTAGTCTTTCCTTTCCAGCATGCATGCAGGAAAAGGGTCGTCACATAAAAATATAGAACACACTACACAGCAGAAGACTCAACATTCTTTCCATGCAAGCTCTTATTAATTTCCGAAAACAACTTTTTGGCCATCAGAATCTTGGCAGGGATGGAAAACAATAGCACCTTAAAAGATTAATCTCACAAGAAGAATTAGCTTAGATGAATACCGATGATTCTGTCAAATTTTGATGAATAAGCATTAAAACAATGGACATTACTGTAGTATAAACTTCTTCCATGCTAATTTTCATATTCTCGATTGCAGGGAATGCTTGCAATTGTCTTACAGGACAGCCATCACTTGAGGATCAGCAATACTATCCAAAGCCAAATTATGGAACCAGACAATTGAGGCAAGTCCAGAAAGACAACCTTAGAAAATCTTTTGCTGGTCTGGAAGCAGCACGGGCAGAAGAAGAAGATTACTATGAAGAGGAATCTTCTGCTGCCATATCTGAGCTGTTCCATGGATTTCTTGCTATTGGCACCCTAGGTTCAGAAGCGGTCAATACTGACCCATCAACGCCAACATTTGCCATCTCTGTCGAAAATATAACAGAAAAAGAAACTGAAGTGACAGAGAATGAACTGAAGCTTATCAATGATGAGCTGGAGAAGGTTTTAATTGCAGAGGCAAGGGATGACTATGGTAATGATTCATCGGGAAGAAACAGTTATGTTAGTGCAGGAAGAAGCAGCCACGGCAGCACTATTACACTCAGTGGAAAGCCAATCGAGGGACAAGAGACCAATGGGAATGGAACAACAGTTTGTCCCCTCCAAGGGTATCTCTTTGGATCAGCAATTGAGATGTCCGAAACAACACCAACAGTGGCAAAGAAAGAAAATAGGACATCACTTGGTGAGCTGTTTCAAAGGACTAAAATGGCAGAGGATAACTATGGCAGTAAAATAGACAGGGAGGAGAAGCGCACAGAGAAGGAAGCAGAAAAATCTGCTGTGTACCTAATGAAAAAGATCCTCAAGAAAAAAATGCTTCATGCTTCATCTAAGAGCACCACATCTGCTACTGCTTCTGTTGATACTACTACAGCAGAAACAAAACTTCATAAGGTAATGCCTAAATCCAATATTGTTTAGAAACCATATAATCTACAGCTTATTGGTACCATAGACAACTTTTTCACCTAGGAGTAGCGAGTCTTATTATTAGTGGGAACAAATAAAATGACTAACAAAAAACCCTTAAAAGAAAATTTTTGTCGAAAGTTTTTCACTTCACATATATATTTAGTCCAATAAATTGAAGTCTTATTATTTAATGCAAATGGTATGCAGATCCTAAACATGTTCCATAGAAAAGTTCATCCAGAAAACTCAACATCTACAGGAAAAACAGACAAATCCCACAAAATTGACACTAGGAAGAAGAACAACAGCAACCCAGGAATTAACATCGGAGGCGGACCGATGGAATCAGAGGAAGACATTACAATATTTCCTCGGATCAGCTTTTCAAAACGAAGCCTGAGGCGCTTTAAAAGCCAATCAAACCCACCCCATTTCATGCTTACCAGCAGTGACTCAAATGGTAGCAGGGAATGCTGGATCAAAACCGACGCAGACTGTAAGTACTCTTCATCATTCAAACATTTAGAACCTATTTAGTCAGGAATTATCATTCTGTTTAGTCTCGAGAATTTTTTTATAAATTATCTAGATTTATCAATACCTTTTTAAGATTAAACACACTTTAATTTTTTATTTTTAAAATAAGAAATTGGAAAACAACACAAGACAGAAAATACAAAACTGTTTACTAGACTAATCTTTTGTTTTCTACATAAAACTATAGAACACAAGTCCGAACTCACTTGGAAAAACTTGTCTTCCTTAAAGAACAAGCTTATTATTTGGATCAATTTCTTTCAGTTTTCCGTTTCTATTTCACATAGTTTGCATATTCAATCCAATTTTATTATATTTTTGGTTGTTTTTGATGATAGACCTGGTGTTGGAGCTCTAAAACTGGCAAGGCAACAGAAGAAGCAGTCATATACTCGTAGTATTGTGTTTGTAAGAGAATCATATCGTTATGGGTGAATTTGCAAGCAATATGTGAGTGATTATTATAATTAATTATATGTCATAATAGACATATGAGTGAAGAAAGTAAAATAAAGAGGCAGTTCTCCGGAAACTTTGCCTCTATCTACCTCTGAGATTTGCGTAATGTAATGCTTATCATTTGTGTCTTGTTAAAATGCATTTCAGTTTCCAACACACATTCTTAATCATTCATCATCATCATCATCATCACCATCATCATCACCACATTTTTTCGTAACTACATAAGAACAGATTAGTTAAATAAGTAATTACAAATAAAAGTTGCGTACCTTGATATAATCGTCTGCTTGACCTCAGTCCGATAACGAAATCGTTTTCTCTACTGACCTGACAATGAAATCATGAAAAAAAATCGTTGAAATTAAATGTGGAAAAACTCAATTTGAGCTAAATACTGTAAATTATGATTACTAGAAACTAACCGGAGTGATTGTTTGAGTTTCGAAGGAAGTATGTAAACATAACAAAGATTCTTCACGAATTTCAGCTCTTCCTGGAGCTAAAATGTTGAAATTGCAATTCATAAGAAATGCTTTCGAATACTGTTTGGTTTTATTGATTCAGAGAATCTCACAAAGACTGCTTATAGGATATAAATTTCGTTAATTCCCGCTCTTTTGGTCTCAGTTTAACCAAAACTTTCAAACAACCCCGCGAATCCGTTTCGTACATGCGGTTTGAATCGACGGTTATGATACAGGGAATATGGCATATGCTCTGCTGCTGAGGTAACTGACTTGTCGTTTCGTGTTTTAAGGACACGGGTGACAGGTCTTTTATTTTAGGTCTGCAAGGAATAATAGAGAATTTTGAAAAGTGCACTATAACAATTTGTGCCAAATGAAGGTCACAAACTTGAAATATTTCAAGACTATGTTCCCAAACTTAAAGGCCTGCTTTATTTCGCAAAATGAACTCAAAATATTGACAATAATGATTTCATTTCTATAATCATTCCCCATGAAAAGAATCGAAATGTCAGTAACATGGAGCGGAAACTGTAAAAAACAGCGCGCTGCAAGATCGAATTGAGTTTCGCTAGCATGTTCCATCCATGAAATTCACCAACAATTCCTTAACCATTCCCCGGTCCGGCACCTTCCCGGCAGCACCGTATATTGGAGCTAAGCCACCTGTTATTGGACCGGGATGCTCTTTTACCTGGAGGGTTCCAAGGAAACGAAGACGTCAAATAGAGAAATTCAGCGACCCCAATTCTCACAACACAACCAGACCATATAAAGATGATTAAGAAAAACTTATGTCATCTGGAAGTAACTTACAGTGTGTACAGATGCCTTCAGATCTAGGAGGAATTCTTCATAAATAGGAACATGTTGAAGAGTGACGCAGATATGAATGCTGATTCAACACAGGAAAATTTTGTAGTTATTAACTGATTGGGAAAGGAAACCGCCACAGTCTACGCATATCTTTTTGAAAATATTCATCTTTTTCACATTCCCCTTGAAAAAACAGATTAAGTCATTACCTGTTGGGTCTCTGAAGTGCATTCAAATGCCATCCTTTAAATGACATGATATCATTGACTTCAAATATGTCTAAGACATTAGATCCAAAAGCAACAATTGTCATGTCTGGTTTTCCGATGACGAATAACTCGGGTATTTCCTTTATTCTGCAAAAGAAAGGCTGTCATCCGAGTAGATTGATGAATTAAAAACGTAGCACAGAAATATCGAGACATTATTTTTTCGTGGGAAGGACGAGTTAACACAAACCCTTTCTCTATTTCCTTTGATACTTCCATTATTGCTTTTGTGTTCTTCAAGTAACCTGTATGAGACAGAAAAACAATTAGCTTATAAGTAGAATGCACCAAAAAGTGGGCCGCGTAATCGATTGAGGAACATGCTATCACCTTCTTGCCCAAGGGACAACATTGCTGCCCAGGCCCCAGCAATCAAACTCCCAGGCCTGCTTCCAGCAATGGTAGGAGAGACATACAGCCCACCTGACCACTCAGTAACTGCAACATGAACAAGCAGAAGATATATAATATATGCAAGAATCAACATATTCAAACGAAGTGGTAAATGTGGAGATAAACCTTATGATTGAAACCACATTATGGCTCATGAAACAACATATCCCAACTAGAGAAAACAAGAAAGTACACTCCCTAAAAATTGAATTCCAACATTGTTCCTTCTATAACATTCTTTGTCAAAAAAAAAAACTAGACTTACCAGCAACAAATTGATGCTGTCAGCATAGGATGACAAGCAGCAAAATACAAACATCAGTAGCATGCAAGAAAGGAAGCTTGTATTAGAAAGAATCTAAGAAGACATTTCAAGAATATTTTGAAGAGACTTCGGTGCAACTTTACCTTTCTAATATCACGATTTCTGTACAGAACCACACTTGTACCTTTTGGAGCAAGTCCATATTTGTGTACGTCCACTGATATTGAAGTTACTCCTTTAACAGAAAAGTCAAATGGGGGAAGTGGGTACCTGAAATGAAAGATTAAGAGCATAAAGTCACGTTCTGAAAAAATAAACTGGCCACAATTACATATAGAAGCACAATTATAGAGGAAAAAGACGTACCCAAGCTTACGAGCAAAAGGTAACACATAGCCACCTAGGCAAAGGTCAACATGTAAACATATACCATAGCGGAAAGCCAATTCACCAAGCTCCTGCATAACACATTCTCCCCTATGTCAGGAAAAAAAAAATTCAGAATGCAACCATTACTTCATTAATGGAGGACAATAATTAAGCTGCATACCTCAATGGGATCAATTATTCCATGAGGATATCCTGGTGCAGATCCAACAATCTGCAAAACGACAAGCAGTAGGATCAAGCCAGCTTATAAATCACGTATCTTGTTTGTAAAGCAACCTCAGTGCAGGGACAGCACAGATGTATTGCCTTTGTTCCTTTTGCTATCTATTTTCTTTTCCATTTTATCCTTTGATAATGAGGTGGCAATGCTGAGATTAAAAAGTTGAAAGACAAGTAAGAATAGCTGAATAAGTTTTGGAAGGCTACCAAAACTGTGTTCTTGTTAATATATCGTCTTATTGCTTTGACATCAGCTTTAAATTCTCTGTTCACTGGAACACGCCACAGCTTAATGTTGAAATAGTGTGCTGCCTTGTCATATGCTGAGTGCGCAGATTCAGGTATGATCCTGCATTTAGTAACGACCTCATCCACATTACTATCAAATAAAAGAAACAGCAAGAGAGAACAGAAAAGATTTAAAATCTATAATGGCCATGACTACTTGATAAAAGTGCAATAAAAGGAGGTGAAGATGACAGAAAATAATACATTTCTGGCTTTCTAATTCCCCTCTTTGATTTCATGTAGTCACGGGATGATTTCACAGCTAAAACTATACTTTCAGTTCCTCCAGACGTCATGTTTCCACGTATCTCTCCCCCAGAACCTGTTTCTTTGCTACCAAGCAATGCAGCTGTCATTGCAACAACTTCAGCCTCAAAGCGTGACACACTTTGAAACACATCTGTATGCAGAGGATTTGTATGTGAAAACCTGAAAAGTATTCCAAACAAATCTCAACGGTAGGAATGAAAAATTTACGTGGAGAACCAGCATGGACGACGAAAAAACATTCTCAGGCAGTAAATAATCTTGATACCGTTTGATCCTAAAAAAGAACACCTGACTGAACTCTAGAAATTCAAATGGTATAGCATAATATCAGCTCAGAAACTATTATATGCTTGATCTACTACCACATAATTCGCCAATTAAAAAGTAAAAACAAAGCAGCAGAATTCTGCATCTTACTTACATTGAACATGCCTCATTAATTAACGAAAAATGTCCTTCAGATTCACTCCCTCCAATGTAACTGTCAGCACAAATCACAAGGATTCAAAAAGGCGAATCAGCAGCTAATCAAATATCAAAACTCAAACTAGAAAATCGAAAACTTATCAAGTCAAGTCAAAATCAACATTTAAGAAATGAGCATATAAAACATGTGCCAATCATCGCAAACATACACTGTACCAGAACATTTTCCTTGCCACGCCACATCTTTACTCTTTTCTTCTCTCAGCCTCTCCAACACTCCCGTTCCTAACCCTTCGCTGGGCAACTCCGACCTCCACGTCTCTCTCTTCGACTTACCACTCGATTGCATCTTATCCACAATCTGCACATTCAAACAACGCGACACATTCACAAATTCAATAGCCTACTTCGTCTTTCAGCTCTTTATTTCCTTCCGCGCCAAAATTAAAAAACACAGAGAGGTACAGGCAATAATCTTTTCGAATCCAAACACGCTAACAAGCTAATGAACATGTAATGCATTTTTCCAAAAGTATGAGAGTATTTTTGCAACTTTTACTAAACAATATTAAAAAGATTATGAATATTAAAACAAAACTAAAAATCAAATTACCTTTTGTTTCTCTTTATCTATATAACTCTTAACACCTGGCACCAACCTGAAACAAAAAAAAATTAAAAACCAAAATAAAACCAAAATCGATGAAGATATTTAAAGAAAATACATATTTACTTGATTGAGCTCATGAAAAATCCAATAAGTGTAGCTTTAATTCCATTCTCGTAAACGACTTGAATAAACGATTGCACTACACGCGCGATGAAGAGAGTGACGGGAGGAACCAATAAGATAAGAAGCGGTTCGTATTGGGACAAATACGAATTAAGGGAAGCTCGATAAGCGTTGAAAAACGACATCGTTGAAGAAATGTCGATGTTGGAATTACGAGTTTGCTGTTGTGAGGAGGCCGTCGAAGCTGCAAAAATAATAAGAAGAAGAAGAAAAGAAGTTGAGTGCAAATAAAAGGAAACCAAATTATTAAGCGTGAAAAGACGATAAAACCTATGGATTAGGAATTAGGATGTTGAGTGAGAAGCGGAAATGTTTTGGTTGACATCGCGTGTAAGAAAGATGTTTGTTTTTAATAAATATTATTTTTATAAAAATAATATTATAAAATTATATGCTAATTGTCACTTATAATTATTTTTATTTAATTCTAATAATTTATTTAAATTTTTTATTTTTATAAGACGAAAGTAATAATAAATGTAAAATAAAATTGGAAGATCTTATCAGCAAATGCTTTATTTTTTAGATTTGATTGGAATTTTGAGTTTATAATTTTTGCTAATTTAACGGATAAAAATTAAGACATAAAATATTTTAAAATATTATTTATTTTAAACAATAAAAGTAAGGCTTTCTTATCATAACGGGACCGCTAAGGGTAGGCATTTCGATTAGGCATTTCGATTTTCAACATAACCATAACTATGAGAGGACTAGGCTATAAATGGTGGCCGCTTTAGAAAAGGAATTTTCTTTAATTTTTTGAAAATAAAACAGGATTTAAAGAGCGATATTTTAGAAAAATATACTAAATTTAAAAAATTAAACTTATTTAAGAATAAAATTTTTGATTTAAAACAACACTTATTTAAGAAGAGAGTTTGTAAATTATTGACAATTTAATTAGAAAATTATGCAAAATACATAGTAACATATTTGTATTTCTGAAAATGCTAGGGTATGTTTGTTCATTTCTGTTTATGTCAGTTTAAGTTTTGAAATTACGAAAATTTCAGGTTGAATAATTTCAATTTTTAAAATTTCAATTTTTAAAATGTCAATTTTTATTCTCTCTCGATATATGAACAATAATGATCAACAATGAACATCAAGCATATGTTTTTTATACATCGTACGTTTGAATCTACTGATTTTTAGCAAGTAGTTATTTTCCTATTTGGATTGTATACCCCGTTTTATTCTCTCTATAT
>CANYCX014628043.1:0-11081 GCA_948193385.1 Breynia disticha f. nivosa | reverse complement strand
ACAATGTGATGCGGAGATCATAGTACTGAGATGTAAGTATAAGAAAGGTTTTGAAAAATTTTGCGGAGATAGACCGGAAGTAAACATGTAAAGTTGTATGTCTTATGAAATTGAGTTAAACAAGCTTTAAAAGGATTGAGTAGAACCGTGATTATAGTTATATGGAAGTGATGTGAGATATCGATACTGCCTTGGTAGATTGATTAGTTACAATTCTATAATTGAACTTGTAAAGGGTTCGAGGTGAATGATAACAATAGTACGAAGACGAGTGAATAGGTTAAGAGTTGTATGAGAGCGACTTGAGAGATAAGAACATGTTGGTAGATGTTTAAGTATACGACCCTTAGAGAGGGTGCAGAGCCTACGAGCTCGAGTTGTAACATGTGGAGTTAAGTGAGTTACGTTGGTTTGGAAACATAACTTGCTTCTAATTTCGGGGACAAAATTTCTTAAGTGGGGGAGAGCTGTAACTCCCCAAAAATTCGTCTAGCCTAAATCGAGAAAATAATGTTAAGATTTAAGAACATTTAAATATAATGAGTGAGAATGATGCTAAAATTGATGTCAATGGATGTTGATTTAGTTGAAAAGATGGTTATTCAGGTTTGAAAACGTGTATATAGGAGTATGCGCGTATCGGGAATCAAAAAGAGTCGAAATTGACTAAGTAGTGCAGACTGGGCCATGGTAACGTTCATTAAGAGCATGAGTAATGAACCTTACCATGAGTAACGTTCATTAGGAACGTTACCCTGGTTTCTTTACCAATGATCCTTACCAATGGTTTCTTTAACGTAACATAGAACACGATATGTTGATGCCTAATGATCCTGAGTTGAGCAATCAAGGAATTACGATAATTATTGCAGAAGGAAGGAAATATCTGGCTTTGTAATGGTGAAATACAAAATCTTACTAACAAACTTACGATAGATAGTGGATTTTGGAAAAGAGTGCCTTCCTTGACCAATCTGGTAGTAGAACACATTGGTGTGGCAATTTCCTTGGATTCTAGAAAACTATCATCAAGCAACAAATCCAAGGCAAACTTCTTGTGACAAAGGTGTAAGCCATGATATGATCTAGCAACCTCCAGTCCAAGAAATTACTTAAATGGACCAAGTCCTTTGACTGCAGTAATCTGATCAAGAGAATCACTCACTACCACAATGTTATCTACATACAAAGTAATGTAAGAAAGTGATCAGTTTCCTTCTTAACAAACATAGAGTGATCTGATGCAACTAAAGTGAATCCCTAATGAATTAATGCATCAGATAATTTCTTATACCACTGCCTACTAGCTTGCTTGAGGCCATACAAAGATTTCTTCAACTTTAATACTTTTCTATAGGGAATCTCATAACCATTAGGTTCCTTCATATAGATTTCTTCATGAAGATCACCATGTAAGAAGGTGTTGTTAATGTCTAACTAATGTAAATGCCATGTTTTGACAGCAGCCAAAGCTAACAATGCACAAACAGAACTCATTTTTCCAACCAGGCTAAAGTTCTCTATGTAGTCAATGCCTTCTTATTGCGTAAACCCCTTAGAAACAATCCTGACCTTGTATCACTTAACATTACCATTTGATTTTTACTGGATCCTATAAATAACTTTACAGTCAATAAGAACTTTTCCTTTAGGCAACGTGACAATATCCCATGTTTTATTCACAACCAATACATCAATCTCTTCTTGAATAACCTCTCCTAACAAGAATGCTTGATTACTTCAGAATATGAAGTGGGAAGTATAGCTGAATGAATCTTCCTATTAAAGACATAATGTGGCTCAAAAAGACTTGAATAAGAGAACACCTTTGAAAGAGCATGTGGACTCTTGTAATGTGTGTTGGAGACTAAGAGTATATTTGGCATGCCTCTGCAAACATATATGTGTAAATGCTAAGGGAAAACACAAGTTCAAGCATAATGCCTTTCAATCATTCCATCTGGTGAAATCAAAGGAAGTGGTTAATCTTCATATGAAGGCACTACTGTGGAGGAACTAACATATCTTGTTGGAACAAGAGGAACAACAACAGGTGAAGAGGATACTAGAACTTTAGTAACCAAAATAAGAGAATCAAAAATTTTATTTTTTGTTAAAGGAGATTCACTGGACAAATGAATGTCATCAAGCGACACTGTAAATGATTGAATTGAGGGCTGGGGATACAAGCTTATGCTAAAAGTTCTTTAAATGGAAAATGAGATTCATAAATGTCGGGAAATTAAACAATGGAGTTGGGGAATTAGATTTAAGAATAAGAAAGAAAGACACAAAATTTATGTGGTTTGATCAATGTGATCTACTCCACGGACAAAAAGAGAGTAATCTTTATTGATGTATTAGCCAAAGAGTTAAAATGAAGAAAATAAGATATCTATTTATAGGTCTACCCTTGACACTAGCACAAAACATAGTTTGCCCCTAGTGTTAAAACCCAAAACCTGTACACCCCAAATAGAACACAAATACCCAAAAGAGAAAATTGGTACAACTCAACAATTCCCACCTTGGATCCATTTTCTCCATTCAATCAACACAAACAACAAAGTTCTCACCACATCTCCCTATCATGTCCCTTAAGGCCTTCAAGCTCAAGCTTTGCGAGCATTTATCAAGTCCAAGCTATGTTTGAACTTCTCAGTGGTGAGTGGAATAGGATTGTCAGTAGTGGCTACCTTCTCAATGAAGAACACCTTATCATCAATCAAATCTATGATAAAATGCAATTGGACATTTATACGTTTTGTCCTCTCATGGAACACATGATTCTTTGGCAAACACAAAGCACTCTGATTATCATAATAGATACAAGGCTTAGGCAAAATCAAACCCAAAATGCTCAAAAAACCATTTAACCACATACTTTTTTTTACTCCATTTATTAATGACACGTTGATAGGACCAATAATGTACATTTATTCCATTCATATCATAGCTCAAATTAGATTGTGATAGATAAACATGCAAATATTAGAATTTTTATATGCTCATGGTTTTATTTACGCACGCTCAAATTATTGGAGAATTTGTTTAATTCAGATGGAAAAGAAGGCATGTCGAATGGGGTCATTTTGAAAGCATAAACTTATGAATCACGAGCTTGGATCGAAGCTTAATTCAGTGGCCAAAATATACATTATGATCATGCCAAGGTAAGCCATGAATTATTGGTGCAAATGATGGGTGTTTTGAGCTCTAAAGAGATGAATTTTTGGGCTAAAAAGATAGTCACGTTCGTGACTATTTGTGCACCACAAATTGAGCTTAAAGTCCTTCACAAATGTGACCAAATTAATGTGCATTTTTTGCCAGCAATTAGAGTCACGAACGTGACTCTAAATGGTCACGAATGTGACTACATAATGCACCACATTTTGAAGGCCAGACCATTCATGACTATATTTTGGCAAGAAATTGATGGCCATTTTAGCAATCACGAAATGTAACTTGTAAGAGTCACAAATTGAAGAGGTGAGCAAGTATTCGTGACTCATGAATTTGGAGGAAAATTTGGGACCACAGTCACGTTTGTGACTATCTTGGTATCACGTTTGAGAAGGAAGAATGGCCCTTCGTGGCTCAATTAATTGGAAAATCTCTGGCCAAAATGGAGTCACGAACGCCACTCTTGAGGGATCACAAATTGGAGGTAAGGAAATGCATTCATGACACTTAATGAGGGACCATTCTTAAGATAGAACATGGGTCAAGAACGTGACCAACATGGATCATGAATGTAGGATGAAATGGCTTAAACATGACTCAATTTTTTGGTGGTTTGGTGGCCAGAATGTTAGTCATGAACGTGACTAACATGAGTGACGAATGGAGGGTTGATTATTGCATTAGTGATTCACCAAAATTGGCCCAAAATGTCCTTAAAAATGAGGGTTTAAGTAGAGGCATTTTGGAAATTTCACAGGGGCTGAATGGAGGCTTATAAATAGGGTTGTGTTAGGTTTTTTTAAAGGGTCTTTGGCCACCCTTTTGCTGTAGAGATTTGGGGGCTTAGGAGCAAGGGTTGAGCTTTCTTTTCCTCCTCTTTTATGTTCATTGTTATTTCTCTTTTGTTAGTCTTTAACTTACCCATGTTAGGCTAGGGTTTTTAGTGGGTTTTCCATGAGGTATATAGATGTTTTATGCTTGATTTACTTAATATATCTTAAGGATTATGCTTATATGATATATCTTTACTTGAATGCTTTTCTATTTGATTATGTTTATGGATGAATGATAGAGTTTACATATTGTGATTGATTGCTTGAAGTGTACCTATTGCATTGTGATAGAAAG
The DNA here is from genome assembly GCA_948193385.1 of Breynia disticha f. nivosa. Taxonomy (NCBI): domain Eukaryota; kingdom Viridiplantae; phylum Streptophyta; class Magnoliopsida; order Malpighiales; family Phyllanthaceae; genus Breynia; species Breynia disticha. Next base: position 6,767 of record CANYCX014628043.1, on the reverse strand, counting down.
AGCAAAGTAATTAGTAAAATCGTGTGAACAATCCATAGTAGTGATAGGCTAGGATTGTATCGCAATAGATTTTGATTAATCGACTGCTAGCTTAGGACATTTAATTGCATTTTATTGTATCATTTAATTTTAGTAGTCTTAGCCTGGAGTTGCGAAAGCCTAGGGATAAGAAGGCTAGTCAAACGGTGTTAGCGATCAATTGGATAGAAATATACCAATTGATGCTTATGTGTTTGATGAAATACCTAAGTGATTAATTGCTTTGCCTAGTTTAATGTATCACGAAAGTAGAACATTAGCTAGGTTTAAGGACGCAATTTTGACCAACCCGAAAGGGACTCTTAATTGAAGATAGTACGAGAACACCTTCATTAATCTCAATCTAATTAACCAAGTATGAATCTATTTAAATCTAGGAAAACCCACACTTTTAGTTCATTATAGAGTCTTATTTCAGTTGTTTGTCTTTATATTTCCTTGTTCACATCAAAACCCCAAAACTCTCGTTTATGTTTATTGTTTTCTTTATTTTTCTTTGCGGCAGTAAGTCAATTTAAATACTCTATTCCTCGATAGATTCGATCCAGGGAGGCATACTTTCGTGGTAAAACTACACCGATCTAGTGCGCTTGCTAGACACCAGTCACATGTCTTCCGTTAACAACAAGGCCACCGTTGGCTGTAATGATGCCCTCCAACTAATCGCATATCCAAACAAAGTAAAGATATAATAGTTCAATGACCTTTCTCTCATGAGATCTCCTCTATGATCCGAGACTGTGTAACCAACCAATCCATCAGATACATTATTCCTTCCACACACGAACCATACACTACTTGATCCCCTCAAGTATCACATTATCCACTTAACAGCTTCCCAGTGAGTCTTTTTCAGATTACCCATAAACCTGCTTACAACACTCACAGCATAAGCAATAGCTGACCTAGTGTAAACCATAATATACATTAAACTCCTAACAACACTGGTATAAGGCACTCTTTGCACTTATTGCACCTCATTATCCTTCTACGACAATGTACACTATCAAACTTAAAATGTTGGGTCAATGGTGTACTGATCGATTTACTCTGATGCATGTTAAAGTTTGCAGTAACTTCTCAACATATTTCTACTATGACATGTACAACACCCCTACACCACGATATCTCCGTATCTCCGTTCCTAATATTTTTCTAACTACACTCAGATCTTTGATTTCAAACTCACTGCTCAATAACTTCTTTAATTTGTTGATCTCAACCTAGTTCTTAGTTGCAATCAACATATCGTCCACATATAATAACAAATATATATTTGAACCATCCTTTAGTTTCCTTAAGTAAACACAGTTATCAAACTAATTTATGATAAACCATGAGATGTTATAAATGAATCAAATTTCTTATTCCACTGTCTAGGGGACTACTTCAACCCATATAAGGACTTATTTAATAAGCACACATGATTAGGATTTTTAGAATCCATAAACCCTTCTGGTTGCCTCATATAAATCTCTTCCTTGAGATTTCCATGAAGGAATGAAGTCTTAACATCAAACTGCTCAAACTAAAAGTCATAACAACTTACCATACCAAAAACACTTGAATAGACTTATGCTTCACTACAAGAAAGAACATGTCATTATAGTTTATCCCTTTTTTTGTGGAGAGCCCTTTACTACCAATTTAGATTTTTATTTTAGTGGTTCATTCTCTGAAATACCATCGTTGATCCTGAAAATCCACTTATAATCAATTGGATTTACTCCTTTAGGTTATGGCAAGAGTACCCAAATTTGATTCTTTATCAATGATATCATTTCCTCATTCATTGATTCATCCCATTGCCTTTTATTGTTTTTTCACTGCCTCTTTGTATAACCTTGGCTTATCCATGTTAATTTCTTCTGCCACTACTAAGGCATAGGCAAAAGGACCAGTAAATTAACACTAAAACAATCCACATTCCTTGTAGGCTTACGGATCTCATGCCTTAATCTCCTTACTGCTATACTCTATGAATCATCCTGATTGATACTGGACTACTCTATGTCTATCTAACTCGCATTAGTCTCATTTGGAGCCTCAACCTCATCCTCCACCATCTGGTCTACACTATGATCTCCTTCAAGATCATTAGACTCCTACTTCTGACTTACTATAGTAGATTCATTAAATGTCACATCTCTGCTAATAATAAATCTAGGAGACTTATTCTTATCAACACACCACAATCTATAACCTTTCACCCTTGTTGCGTATCCTTGAAATATGCAGTTCATAGCCCTCAGATCTAGTTTGTCATCTCTAACATGAGCATATGCAGGACAATAAAAAATTCTTAAGCTAAAATATTCAAAAGGTTTTTCGAACCATACCTCTTGTGAAGTCTTTAAATCAATTGCAGTTGATGGTGATCGATTAACTAGATAAGCAGCAGTGTTAATTTCCTCTGCCTAAAACTCTTTTACCAAACTAGTGTTTATCTTCATACACCTAGTACGCTAAACAAGTGTTTGGCTCATTCATTTTATTATGCCATTCTGCTGTGGTGCATGTTGCACAGTGTTGTGCCTCATTATACCTACATTCCTACAGAACTTATCAAATTCTTTGTTATGAAATTCAAGACAATTATCTATTTTGAGTGTTTTAACTACTTGGTCAGTCCTCTTTTCTACCATAGTCTTCCACTCCTTAAACTTCCTAAACACTTTATCCTTTGATCTCAAAAAATAGTTCCACACCTTTTGAAAAAGTCATCAATAAAAGTTACAAAGTACCTATATCCTCAATGAGACTCCACAGAAGTAGGACACAAATCAGAATGCACATATTCAAGGATCCCTTTAGGAGTTTGACTACCCATACTGAATTTAACCATGCGTTGCTTGCCCATTACACAAATCTCACAAAACTTCAGCTTCTCATTCTTAACACTCTCTAATAACCCTTTTCTGCACAACACTGGTAAGTCCTACTCACTCATATGCCCTAACCTACGATGCCACAACTTAGTAATATTACCATAGTTTCCTGTTGAATCGACTGCCAAAGAGGTTGAAATCGCTGCAATTCATAATATTGACTTACTTATCAATGCATAAATCACATGTTGGAGTACCCTTCATCACATCCAAAGAACCAAAAGACACCCTAAGAATTCCACCAGTCCTTGATAATGTATACCCATTCTTATCTAGTGTACCTACAAAAATCAATTTTTTCTCAACTTAGGTACATACCAGACATCCAATGTTTTCACCATGCCATCATACATCATAATCTACACTAACCTACTACCCTTAACACTCAATCCTCCATGATGACCTAACCTTACACTGCCATCTCACTTCTTAAAATAGTAAACAGTTCTTGTGAATAGGTCATATGATAAAAAAAAACACCTATATTAAGAACCCCAAGTCTCTACATTAATAGTTGTACACATAATCAGAACATTCCACCTTCACCCTCGTTAAAATTATCCTGAGTAGGACAATTCTAAGCTACAATAAGCTGAGCATTACCCTTTAATCCCTGTCCATTCTTCTATTTACGTAGTGGAAAATTCTTATAATGATAACACCTTATTCTAACCATGGATTCAGAACACGACTTACTATGCCCACCATTATTTCTCTTAAGGCTCCTGCCTCTACTCACAGTCAACCCTGTATCTACACTACTATTGCCAGTATTAGAAATCATTTTATGTAATTCTTTTAACTACAAAGTATCCTTCACATCATTTATTAAAATAATATCATGCCTATATATCATAGTATCAACAAACTTCTCATATGAACAAGGCAAAGAACACATTAATATTATGGCTTGATCTTCATCCTCAACCTTAACACTTACTCCATGTAAATCAAGTATAATTTTGATAAAGTTGTCATGATGATCTCCAACCTACATACCTTCTAACATCTTCAAGGTGTGCAATCTCCTCTTTTGATAAAGTCTGTCGATCAGTGACATTTTCTAGTACTTGTTTTTAAGCTTCCTCTACAAGACCACTACAATAGTCTCATCAGCTACCTCCCTCAGAACTTCATCTACCAAACTCAAGAGAATCGCACTATGATACGTAGACACAATCTTTTATTTCTTATTTTTGACAACCCTAGTGTTGAAAGTTTCTCTTCTTCCTCTTTTGCTGCTACACACTTCTGCTGAACTAAGAGAGCCCTTATCTTCAACATCCATAAGGTGAAGTAGTTTGAACCATTGAATCTTTTAATTTCAACATTTTGAGTCGACATTCTTTTTTTTGTAGAATCACTCCCCAAGCTCTGATACCACTTATTAGGAAATTGAACAATAGAGTTGCAGAATTAGAGTTGAGAATAAGAAAAAAAGACACAAAATTTATGTAGTTCAATCAATGTGATCTACTCCACAGACAGAAAGAGAGTACTCTTTATTGATGTATTGGCCAAAGAGTTACAATGAAGAAAATAAGATATCTATTTATAGGTTTACCCTTAACATTGGAAAAAAACCTATGTTATCCCTAGTGTCAAAACCCTAAACCTATACACCCCAAATAACATTTCTAGAGATGAACAACTATTGAGTATCCAAAATTAAGTAATTTATAACCTTTCACTCTTGAGGGAAACCTTAAGAAAACACATCAAGACGCTCGAGGATCAAAATTAGATCGATGGATAGCTGGTATAGAGCCGTAATAAAGGCAACCAAATACCCTTAAATGTGAGTAAGTTGGAGCTTTGTGAAATAAAATCTCAAATAGAGTCAGATTGTTCAAAATTGGAGTTAGATTTCTACTAATAAGGTATACTGCATGCAACACACTCCCCCAAAAGTTTATTAGGAATAAAACTGTTGAATTTATCTGGAAGACTAACAAACAATCCTTTAATCAGTTTATTAGAAGCAAACCATGATAAGGATGAAGCAACATGGTCAATGGCACCACTGTCTAAAATCTAGGGAGTGTACATACCTTCAATACCAAAATTTGTAAAAGAATTCATAATTGAATTAATAGATGGCATAGCAATAGTAGAAGCAGGTGTAACATTTGAACTCGATAAAGGATTATTAATAGCAGCTGCATAAATATAATTTACAAATGAAGATCTAGGAATAATAGATGAAATAGGAACAACATGTACATCTTCTACAAACTGAGCATGATGAGAAGACAATGCCTGATGAAAAGGATTAGAAGCCAGTGCTTATGTATACAAGCTTGGCATAGGAGGCAATATGGAGGACTGAGTTGTATTAAAAGCAAAATATGACTCTACAAAATTTACATGTCCCTTATATCCAATAGGATAACTATGCTTCTTATAGCATATATAAACTAAATGTCCAGTCATGCCATAAAATAAACAAACAAGATGAGATTTATGTCTAATAAATGTACCTCCACCTTTATTAAAATGTCCACCAAATCTCTCACTAGATCTATGCCCACACAATGATTGACTAAAAATATACTACAGAAGGATCAAAATTAGAAAGAATAGTATGAGAAGAAGAAACTAAATAACACTCTTATTGTATGATCAAGAAGAAAACTTACGCGATGTCTGGAATTGTATTCATCAACAAAATGTCTAGAATTGGATTCATCAACATCACTTGAGATTTAACTCCTACAAAGTTATCATTTAATCCTTTAAGAAAATGAGCCACATTATCAAAATTTTCATAATACCTCAAAGTTTTAACTCCTCCACAAGGAAAGTTTGATATAGTCACTAGAATGGGCCTCAAAACCTCTAATTCATTCCATAACATTCTAAGCTTTGTAAAAAAAACTCAATAACAAACATCGTTCCTTGTTGTAGCAATACGATATCAAGTCTTTCCACACATTCACTGCATTATCTATGAATAGAATGCTTTGAGCAATAAAAATGAAAGTGAGTTTTAGATCCATGTCAAAATAAGAGTATTCCATCTACGCCAAACATAATAAAGAGGATCTTCCTTATACGACATAGGTAATCCTCCATCAAGAAATTGTAAATAACGAGAATGTAGCTTAAAGCTTGACTGTTATTGATTATAATGAAGGTATATATACATGTTACAAGATGCTGAGATAGAATTAAAGTTTGAGATAAACACATACAATTCTTTTGTACATAGAATTCTACTTTATCTAGAAATCTTGAGTGAAGAATCCTTTACACGCCCCGACAAGCTAATAGGCAGTGGGCACAATGTTAGCTTGTTCATGTGGCCTTCAAATTTTGCCTTATACAGAGGCTTTTAGAACAAGACTGCAATTTGGATATTGGTGTAGATGTATAAAAAATGTAACAACTTCTTTTGGACAAGGTCTTTCACAAAGTGAAACTCAATCTAAAGATGTCATGATTGAGAGTTGACAATTGGGATGGCAATGAGATAAGTAGCTCCAAGATTATCACACCATATGGTAAGAGACGTGGATGGAGGTAGCCCAATCTCTTTTAGTAGAAAAATTAGCCAAATAACTTCTTTGGTGGCTGTGGTGATATGTAACGCCCTCCATTTTATGAATTTTTATGAAATTATTAATTATTTCGGTAATTATGCGAATAAAATTTTCGCGAATTATATTTAATTATAAAATGGTGTGTTGTCATGATTGTGTTTTGAGTAGGGATATGTGTGTAGTGAATGGATTTATTGGTTGTTAATTGAATTATGATATGTTGAATTTGTGTGTTCAACATTTACATGTGAAAGTATGATATGAGATATGAAATGGTTTTAAGGTTTTTGACATAAAA
>CANYCX014627750.1:0-10454 GCA_948193385.1 Breynia disticha f. nivosa | reverse complement strand
CCAACCCGATTAATCATCTTTTCAACTAAATTATCATCCATTAACATCGATTCTAGCATCATTCACTCTTATTCACATAATTAAACTCATTATCTTTACATGTTCTTAACTCGTAACAGTGTTCTCTCGATTTAAGCTAGCCGAATTTTCGGGCCGTTACAATATTGAATAAAAAAATCTGTCTTAAAATCATGTAAGAAATATTATTTCTCATCCATGTTGGGCCAAATTACCAAAATTGGCCCAAAAGCCTGATTCGGCCTAATAGCTGGATTTTGACCTAAAGGGAAAACCTGAAATTACCCTTTTTAGTTTTTTGTCATCCATGTGCGATCTATAGGAATATTTAATAAAGGCAATGAGTTTAATGACTTATAAATCATAGGTGGTCTCTTGTAACACACTATGATCACCCTAAATTAAATACCTGACGAGCGGTGTCACCAGCTTTACTATAATTTAAATACATCCCTTGACCTCTAATATCTTGATTAACATAAGGCATGTCGCTAACACCCTTATTCAGTGCTAAAACACTTTTCTTGGTCTCTATAAAAAAAATTGATAAGTTTGAATAAATGACTTAATCATTTCAATTGGGTGCGACCACACTCTTCCCAATCTTGTCTATCAAGCGGCCTGTGATATATGCTCTCATTTTCATGAGAGGATCAATCCCTTCACTTCACCCATGCTCTTACTTGTGATTCTTCGCATACCCAATCATACCCATACTTGTCAACCTTTTACGGCCACGTTAGGCTTATTTCAAAGTAAATTAAAAATCTCAACAAGCGACATAGTGATTTTCAGTCCAAGGATAATATTTGATGTTGCAAATAGTGATCGCTCTCCAAACACAATGTCCTACATTGTACCTATGAACTTTCCTAGATATCCTAAATATCTGTGACCCGTAGAACATGATCACCTACAAAGTACATACTAGTCTTAATTCATTTATATTCCCATAGAAACTAGCGACTAGCAATATTTAGAATGTTAATCTCATGACTTCCAGGTTTTACTATCAAGGTCCTCAACCTTGATACCTCAAGTGCTTAAATAACATTCTTGGATATTTTATCAAACATATACCATAGGTCAATACATGAAGTGATAAAATAATGCCTCATAATTTTATTACTCTATAATAAAAGTTACAAACAATGTATTGGGCCAGGGCTTACACTAACATCGACAAGCCCTGTGTCAACCTTGGCACGACCGCGCCCAACATTGTGAGCACATTTCTGTTGATTTTTGAGCATGATCGTGTTAATTTCCAGCCAGCGCACCCTCAGCACGCCTTGGGTGTTGTTCATTCATTTCCCTGCTGATTTCACGTCCAAACTTCATTCTATGGAATCCTCAATTCGTAACTCTTAACTTATTCATAATATGCCTATTTAACTTATATTTTACCTCCTTTCTTTATTAATTTCATTAATTATCCTAATCATATCTTAGTTTACTTAACAATAAGGTTTTAAGATGGAATGTTACATTTAGTGCCTTCACTAATGTTCAATCTTATTACAATGGTGGCGCACATTCTCTATATCTTCTTTGGTGTATGGCATAGACGTCTTGTCCTCCTTTTAGAAAAACTTAATTTTACTCTGACTGGGCTTATGCTTCTTGTCTTTTTTGTTTTTGACTTTACCCTTAGCACTCTTTGAGATCATCTTACTCTGCACCAACATCATGGAGTTTATTTTATGAATGTGGTCTCTTTGACTGTCTTTCACCAAAGGATAAAGCCTATTGATGAAGGATCGCAAGATGAGATCAGTTATGAGTTCAATATTCACATGCGCTTTAAGCCTCGCTATAGCATCGAAATACCCTTTCATCTTGAGGAAGTGACTTCTCACAAGTGCACTATAAGCAATGTTCTAATAGATAAGAGTTTTAGTTGTAACAAACCTTTCTTAACGAGAATAGATGCACTAAACTTTATGGACTGACCTTTAAATTTGGGAATCATTCTTAAATAATAGAAGAAGTTGGACGTAATATTTAGGGCTTTAGCTCTTACACCAGCAAGAATGAATCCCAAGAGGCCAAGGATGTGTATAAGAAGCTTAAGTGCGAGTCAAATGATGTGACATGTTTGATGTCGCCCACCATGAGTGTCGATTTTTAAAAGCAATTCATAAACATAGAGGCATATTAATTTTTTATACGACTCAAGGAGATGTTTCAAACACAATCTTGTCAAGAGAGATTTGCAATAACCAAGGCTTTTATCAGTTTAAAGATGGCTCCAGGTACACCTTAAGAGCTATGTACTTAATATGAAAGGGTATCTTGATGCCCTTGAAAGAGTTGAAATGCACATGAGCAATGAGATTGCAATTGATTTAATATTAGGATCCTTAAAGGATATCTTTTATCCATTTGTAATGAACTACTACATTCATGACATGAATAAGTTGGTGACTAAGCTTCATGGAATGATCAAAATGACCAAAGAGAATATTCATAAGACCAATCATATATTGTTAATGCAAAACAGGAAGATCTCTAAGAAGGGTAAAAGGAAGAGGAAGAGAAAAGATAAGAGTCCTAACCCTAATAGAAGCAAGATTGGGTCTCCTAAGGAGAAGAAGGACAATAAGCATAGTGCATGCTACCATTGCAACAAGATTGTACATTGGAAGAGGCATTACACTTATTTCTTGGAAGAGATCAGGAGGAATGAAGGCCCTACAACATCTTTGGGTACTTTGTTTGTAATGTTCAAAATCTCTATTTTTAATTCCTAATTGAATATCATTTTCACATTAAGTAGAAATGTGTAGGGACTAAGACATGAGAGACGTGGAACAATATGAATATGAATCTGATAGGTTGAGAAAGATACTCAAGTTGATTGCATTGGACAATGGAATTACAGGTTGACTACATCTAGGCTTAGATTTAAACTTTGTAGAAATAAGTGTTCTATTGTAATAGAAAAACAATTTTGATATCTTTAGTTTGATTTTGTTTTTAATATTTGGTTTTTTTTCAAATCAATAAAGTATATTTTTGCAAACTGATTTCTATTTAAGTGCTTTTTCTTCAAACATAAGAAATGTCTAAATCATACAAACAAAACACTAAAAGTGGTTGCCTTAAGTTAGCATTATCATTTGTGACTAAATTAAGGAGATAAACATTGAAAAACTTCTATGAAGTATTTCATTCATTAGACTTAGTGTCTTATTGTTGAATGTACATCTCTTAAAAAGGCAAAACGATAAATTTATGTCAAAGGCAAATGAAAGATCATGTGTAGGCTATACACAACTACTAAAGTAAAGGATTAACTACTTCATAAGACTTCTATAATGACAATAGTTTTAAAAACTAAAGTATCTAAAGAAGTGCAAAAATTCTAAGACTTTAAGAAGTCAAGAAGATTATAAATGAAGTAGAAAACCAAAACTTGACTAAATTAAGAGACCATTCAATGAGATTGAGATGGTAAATGACTAATGTAGAGAATGTGAAATAAGCTCCACTAACTCATTCCTTAGAATACCTATATAAAGAAAGTATGTCTAAAAGGAATTGTTGAGTAAAATCAACATAAATAAGTCTTGAATCTTTTTTAAGTCTAGAATCTAAGTCATACCTTTATCACAAGTTTATGACCTAAATAAAATGTAACTTCAACTAAAGAGAAAAATGAGCAAATGAGAGATACAGTTAGACCATAAAACTCAATAATCTTCTCTGAAGGCTGGATTTTAAAGTCACACAATGATGAATGTAAATTGGGGATAAGTCAATTTCTAAAACCTTAATGACAATTTCTTAGAAAAAAGGAATACTATTTTACTACCTGTTCTCTCAACGAAATACAAGATTCTTAAGAAGAATAGTGGAATTAATATTGTGACGCCAAATTTCGTAAAGCTTGTTTTCTAACAATAACCAATTTTAGCACCATTTTTTTCTTTTTAAAACGGTTAAGCTTGAGAGAGAAAACGGATAAATGGTTTTCAACCTATCAATACAAGTCATACATCAACAATAGTTTGAAATGCAGAAGCTATGGAAAACATTTAGAATGATATGTTTATAAAACCCATCTATACTAATGTATACATAGATATATAAACATACACAACAACCCAAACAACTAGGAGCTCGACCTTTAGTATCGCACCGCTCAGCCTTGCCGATCACGTAGTCCCATCCCTAGTACCTGGCACTCTGCACAAATTCAGCAAAACACGGGCGAGTATTTAAAAATACTCAGTAAGCGACCCCTCAATGTTATTATGTTGGGTTTCTGGTGATCCTTCGGTCAACACAGGTGTACATCTGGAGTATTAAGCCGAAGTCGCACCTAAGTCCCCTATTGGCTCACCATAGCAATGCCACAACAATCTTTTTAGGTGTTTTATGTGCTAAGAAATCATCCTAAACCATTTTCTCACTATAGATAATCATTAGCACATTATTCGGGCTAAAATTGGGTTTCTGGACAAAAATAACGTATGTTTAGCAAGCCTTAACGTACGTTATTCATCAACAAGCAAATATACAATTCCAGGTCAAGAATAACGTATGTTACCACATTGGTAACGTACGTTATTAAACTTAACGTACGTTAATCCTTGAATTAACGTACATTAAGGCCTTCCAGCATCAATCTCTTCACTTTTAAAAACATTCCGAGACTTATTCTTTCCATATAAGCTTAAGGCATATCAAACCAACACCATAATCTTCTAATCAACCATTTCATGCTTCTTAAAGTCATACACAACATCTTTAATTCAACACTCAAACATAACACAATTATACACTTAATCATCATGCATTCATCATTTCTTTTTATTATCATTTCCAATCATTTACCATCAATGCACAACCAAACCACATCACATAAATTCCAAGGCCTATCACATAATTTCACAATCTCTCAACTCTCAACCAAACATACATCATCTCATCATTTATATTTTCATTCAAGAATATGAACATTCATTACTTTGGTTTCAACCACAGCTCACACAACTTTCTCTACACATGCAAATAATAAAACAACACACACACACATATTTCATTCCAATTCATGAACACATCTCATATTCCTCCATACCAACATCAAATCATCAACATGAATAAACTCCACATAAGTCATACAAAGATTATACACAATATACATAACCATACACGATTATGCTCATTCCATACAACTCATTCCATAATACACACATTTTCATAACTCATACAAGAGCACAAATCATCAAATCACTAGTTCTTGGATCACAAACCACCATAATACATAACCTTACTTCACAACATAACATGCAAACATAGATTAGCTAGATTACGCTAGCATCCATTTTAACGCATATGATCACTCACATTTTAAGCACATTGAAAATAACACCATGTTCATCAGTGCTAATGATGGATGAATGCAATAGTGAAAATGCTAATGCAAAACACACGATGCATCCCCTGGGGATTCAATTCATTTAACGTGCACGTGAGAGATTTAACTCGCATAGTTGGCAATTCCCCTTATTTGAGCTTTCACTTGATTGGCAATACCCTTTATTTGAGCTTTCGCTTAATTGGCAATACCTCTTATTGAGCTTTCGCTCGATTGGAAATACCCCTTATTTGAGCTTTCGATCAATTGGCAATACCCCTTATTTGAGCTTTCGATCAATTGGCAATACCCCTTTTATATCACATGTGAGCCATTAGCTCACTTTGTCTCAATGCATGAACATAAATGTGCTCATACCAATGCAATAACGATATGTGTGATTGCAACTCTATGGATTTCCAATCTTATCTTAAACTGTCACCATAACATATGCACATGAATGTTCAACAATCATTCATATCACAGTACAAGCTATCATGCTCAATATAGCCAACTCGGGCTTAACCAGCATACACTTATGTAACTCAAGAGAGTTCTTCACAAAGTCAATAAGAACATGATTCATGATTCATCACATCATTCTCAAATTTTTAATCCCACATACCATATTTATCCTAAGCCTCATACTTATGATCATACATATTCTCATAAAGAGCATATATCCACAAACACTATTTAATTCCATTCATCACAACACAAGGCATAACAAGTGCCATTCACTCATACAATCCATCATCTTAAATCATCTCACACACAAGCAACTCATATTAGTTCCTTTCTTTATTAACACATTCTAATATACCAAGCATAACTCATACATCTTCCTTACAAGCCAAAGTATCATACAAGTATAACACTCTCAAAGGCACATTCGAAACATACAACTCAACATCCAACACTTTCATAAATTTCCCCATAATAGACATTCAAGCATATCATTCATCCAAGCATACATTTTCCACTATCACATGACAAATAACACATTTAGGACATATAATTAGCCAAACAAGGATTAATACATCCATTGTAAGTATCAAGCACAATTACTAATCATCCCCTAAGCAAACTTCCAAAGTTCCATACAAGTATACCATTCTTTCATGAACACCTTTCTACAATCACATAATCAAATATTACATCTAAACCATAGAATCAACCAAAGCAAGGCAATCATTGCAAGAGTAAGCGTTGAAAACACTTACCTCAAAATCGAAGGGGCCAATTCGTCGCCCAATCCTCGATTTGGGTTCCGAATACCGATACCTACACACATTTAATCTCATTTAATGTTGTTTAACATAAAATGTTTCTAATTTTATCATTCTCTACTGGTTTCCCTAAAATCCCCCAAATTTTCCACAAAACCTAATTCCTTAAATTTCACCAAATCTTGTGTTTTTAGGTTAGAGGTTTATAGAAGCATGAACTACTAAGAAAACCCAGCAAAACCCTAACAAATCCACATATTTTTACTCAAATTTCAGCTTAGAACCAAGAATTACCTTACCCCCTATTTCCTCCAAAACCCTAATGTGCAAGATTTTGATGAGAGAGGCAGAGTTGTTCTTAATCTGTTGAAATCAACTTGTTTGCTGGTAACTTTTATGTTTGGGAAGGCTTAAGAATGGTGTTTTAGGGTTGAGAGAGTGTTTGGAGAGTGTGGGGGTGTTTTTCCCCCTGTTGTGGTTGTTCTCAGCCTTTTAATGACATGTCCCAATTCCCGTTAATGTATGTTATTTTAACCATTAACGTACGTTACAAAAAATGAACTTCTAGGCTACTATGGAAGAATAATGTATGTTAATCTTTCCCAGAAGCATGAATAACGTACGTTAATGATATCCTAATGTACGTTAGGCTGTTTTTCTAGCACCATTTTTTGTTCCCGACTCTCCTACAATTCCCCGACATATATATACTTGTACATACCCACTTATAACTTATGATAAACAGCATTCCACCTAATTTAAACATTTTATAACATCAATTAACATGAATTAACATCCCCATTTCATAACCATCATTTCATTTTAAAATGGACGAATTTTCGGGACGTTACAGCTCTCCCCTTAAAGAAATTTTGTCCCCAAAATTTGAACCTAATTAAGTTCATTAGAGACTCAATTTAACTTAAACCCACACATTTCAACTTTAGTTCTCAATCTTAAGGCAACTATCACAATCAAACTTCTTAGTCTTTATTACCATTGCCTTAGGTTCTCTCTACTTCCATATAAGGTTATAGTCCGGATTAAAATCAAGTTTCATTTTGAACGTACATGCTCAACCACATACGATCACATAAGTGCATCAACAAGATTCATATTATCATATTCATGCTCCATCATTAACATTTTTGCACCTCACACACTCAAGCACATTACAAACTTTCTCGTAACAAGTAAAATCGACCACATTCACAATTTTTCAATCAACTCACAATTCATATTAACATAAGTTAACCTTCAATATTTCTTTCCTTTACCATTATTATTCCCAACACGCATTATTAAGATACACTTATTCATGAAAGGTCCGCTCTTGACAAGCAAAAATCACAATGTTTCACCTATCTCATACACTCGAGTTTCCACTTATACGTTTCCCATTTAGAGTATTGCTTACACCCTTAAGTTTTTTAGCAATGCTCTGGTCCCTGTTTCCCAGGTAATATGTCCTTTCGTACTTCTTGTTTTCATCATATATCCTATCACCAACTATCACCTCATAAATCTCTAAGTCATTACCCAATTCCTTCCTCGTTGTTTCATCCTCACATTCCAGACTTACATAAAATCTTTCAAATATTCTAAACTTAGGCACACTCATATATTTCACAATCAGTCTCGTTCATACACCTTTCATTTTCTACGCTCTTGAAGAACACTCTCTCTTATTGAATAGTCAACAATATCTCTAGGCTATGATCTCTCCTCTATCGGATAGTGCCATCCCAAGGTAGGTAAGCAAGGAATATGATTTGTAACTTGCATACGTACGTATAAGAAGAAAATGCAAAGATGTAGCACATGTGTGAAAAATGCAAGAAATGTCCTACCCTTGGTCAAGAACTATGCAGGATGTTAAATGAACACTTCTAGATTCAAAATACAACTCTGGCACTACCTTCAAGAGAAGGAACGAGCAATAGCAACCTCAATGATCATGCTCGATAATTGAATCCTCAATTATACCTTACCATATTCTCCTAACTTTATGTATAATGGTTACTTTAATAATTTTCTTTCTTTGTAATGTCTCTCACATATTCATTATTGATTTTCCCACAATGGAGGTATTTCATCATCTAACTTCTCAATTTTCACTTCATTTCTCACTCACAAAATACTTAACTAGTCTTTTGGTCAGTCAAGTTCGCACATTTTGATTCTTATGCAGCCTTAATCCACACACCACTCAAGATCACTTTCCCATTTCAGAGAAAAGTCTCTATTGCTCTCATTAATCGTTTGGGTTTCTCCCCAAGCTCACAAATCTTATCTAAGTAATTGACTTGCCGCTCACAATTTCACTCTTGATTGGTTAAGTCACTTACAATGGTAAGATAGTTATCTCACCTTTGGGTTATTCTTTCATTAACTCGCTTATGCTAATGGAAGGTGTCTCTCTCAATCATAAACCATAACATAAATCATGCACACAAAGGGTCTCTCGCTCAACCATAATTCACATAGCATCATTATTATATCTCACACAAGTGCAAGGTCAATTGTATAGCCTAATCAACATATAAAGTCAAAACATTGTTTCTAGCATTTTCACATCACATGCATATCTTTCACACTTCAAGGTTATTTCCTTATTTTTTTCCACTTCACTCGACAAATAATCCAATCCAAAATTAGTCAATTAATGTACCCTCAAACATAATCATATACATGCGACACTCAATGTTGCACATCTTTTCAATCATCAATATGTTCTCATTGTCAACTGCACTCCTTTAACAAGGTTTCTTATGTTTATAAAGGTATAGCGCATTCCATTATTTCTTTTTCATGAAAATGTGAACATTATATCCTGCCAACATGCGTGTTTTCACATGATTTACGAACATCTCTTTCATATCCTTTAACATAAGTTCATTAGAGTTATGTTTCACGTAAGTATGCGTACAATGAAACAAAATACATAACAACATTCCTTTAAAGTTTATCATACCAATCATATAAGCATGTTTCTACCTATGCAAGAGCATTCATTCAAATACAACACATCGAGCCAATCCTTTTTTTCTAACCGGTATTATCAATAAACTAGTCATTGTGCTTCATACAATATATTTGATTTCTTTTTAGTGTTATTCTAATAGAGACCATAATAATTTATAGCTGGGTATATACTCACTCAACATTTATTAATGTATACCAAGCATTATATGTCTTTAAACTTTTCATCTTACTCAATCACACAACAATTTATGCACGTCTAATGTAATGCATCATATAAACAAGCTTATATTTGTACACGTATATACTATTCACAATTTTGCTGATTTTATACAAACATCCTTACAATGCAATTAATAATATTAGGACCTTATCCAGTCCATAATTATACTCACCGTGCTCTGGGGCAGATCCCTGCCCTTGCATAGACTCTTGGGACTCGGTGGCGATAAATTTCGACTAGCTCCATCATTTAGAAATCAACATTTTCAAAACTGTAGTTTCACACACAAGAATGCAATGGAAAAAATTTTCTGGCACAGTCCGCAGGGAATCTAATCCCTGCTTTGATACCACTAAATGTGACCATAAATTCGTAAGACTTATTTTATAATAAACCTCAATTTTTGCACTTTTTAAAAACGTGCAATATACGAGATAGAAAATGAAAACATAGTTTTTCAAAACCCATCAATACAAATAATACATCAATAATAGTTTGAAATGCAGAAGTTGTGGAAAACATTTAAAATGATATGTTTATAAAACCCATCTATAGTAATGTATACATAGATATACAAACATACACAACTACCCAAACAACTGGGAGCTCGACCTTCAGTATGCCACCGCTCAGCCTC
>CANYCX014626470.1:0-21666 GCA_948193385.1 Breynia disticha f. nivosa | reverse complement strand
AAAAAAAAAAGAAGGAAACAAGTGGTAAGGGTAATGATGGAAAAAGAAAAAATGTAATAAAGGAGGTGTTGGTCATCAACCGGCAAAGAGGCTTCAAATGCCGCTTTCTTGTCCCCCATTTCCTCTCTCTTCACTCCCCTTTCAATTAATGCTCTTCTCACCTCTTTGCCCTAACAAAATTCCTCTTTTAACCCTTACAATTATTCTATATTTAGTGTCTTAATTTCAACTAATTTTACATGCAATTCCCCATGAATTTCAATTTAAATAAATATTTTTTACAGCATCAATTGAATCTCTAATGATAAATTTTACCCGGTGTTTACAGCTGTCAATTTAATATTTTAATGAACAGAGCCTAAATTTTATCCGATATACATAGTCATATCATGAATATTTATGACATATTAATTGTCTAAAATGTCACCTTAAAAAAAATTTGTCTAAAATATCAGTGTAAAATTTCAATATAAGAGATTATTAAAAGTAGTTTGATGGTATATTAATCAATATTCCTCACTTATTTACAAATATACGATGATATGGATATCCATAACATGATTATTTATCATTTTTCATTTTGTTTGCAGTCTATGAAATTAATAAATAGCTATTAGAAATAAAAAACTCAAGTTTAGTTGAGATTTTTACTATAAATTTTTTTAAATAAATTCAATAAAAAATAAATTGTTATTTTTATAAAAAATTAATCTTTTTTATTTATTTGATATATTTTTTATTTTATATAATTTATATAATTTTAGAAAAATAAATAAGATTCTCAAATAATCTCAATTCTCAATTCTCATATTAAAATTTACCCACAAAATGTCAACAACATGAAAGTTGAACCCCGTCGCCCACAAACCTCAACCTCCTTTTACTAATATACTGCTAGACTTTGTGATTGCAACAGTGTTATTAGAATCTCGTATTAGTGATTGAATTGGAGAAAGGAATGAGTGGTTAGTTTATTGGTCGAACTGATAATTTATTAGTTAAACCGATAATTTAAAAATAATATAAATAAATAAACATGTATATATAAATATATAAAATTATTTATTTTTTTCAAAATTTAAAATTCATCCGGTTCACTAGTTGGCTTTGTTGGTTTTTACCAGTTTAATATCAGTTCGCTTGCAGACCAGCTTGAACGATAAACTGAGACCGAACCATCAACAGATTCACTGATTTACTAATCTGACCGATCAATTCGATCTAATTTTTATAATATTGGGTGACAGGATTCTTCGGGATTTATCATAGCTAAAAAGAAAGTTTAAGAAATGATGGAAACAAAAACTAATATATTTATTTATTTAAAATGTTACACCATTTGTACGATAAAAATGTCTATTTCGGTGAATGGGACCCAACACTCACCAACGCCATTAGCTTTAAAAAGATTAATCAGATTCATCATTATCTCTACTAATCACTCATATTAACCCCACAATTGCCGCCAACATCATTATTCTCATTATCTAATCTCCACGCCTACTTCATATTTCCTCCCTAACCATACATTTATATTAACAGATAAAACCACCATAATATTTAATAAATTATCCGTTTTAAATTCATAAAATCTTATATTTTTATTTAAAAAATTATTTTAATAAATATAAAAAATATTAATAAATAAGAGTTGATCTCAACCTTAAGACAAGTTGAGCCAATACAACCACAAATTCCAAATACATACGAAATTACTTAGTTAAAAAGTATGAAACAACACCATACAAAAGTGTCTGTTTGAAATTATTGTTGAATATTATTTTTATTAACTAAAAAATGTTGTTTGTAAAATTAATGTAAAAATAATTAGTTAACTGTTTGATAACATATTATAAGAAAACTACTGTTGAGTATGAAATTATTTTAAAATTTTAATAAAAATTTTTTTTGTAAAATAAATTAATAATAAAAAATTTTAAAAATATTAAATATAAAAATTTTCTTTTTATATAATATTATTTTAATTTAATAATTAAAAATTAATATTTTAAATTAAAAATATTTATCGTAAAATATGTATTAAAATTATTAGATTTTTTAAAATTAAATTAGAATTGAAAAAATTATGTTGTTAAGATAATAAAATAATTTGCTTAAAAAGTAAAAAATTGTTTTTTTAAAAAAGCATAAAATGGTAATTAAAAAAAACAGTTTTTTTTACTCAAAATATTTTTAATAAAAATAATTTTTTGATATTAACAAACTTTAAAATTACTTAAAAACTGATAGTAGTTTTTCTAACAGTAATATCAAATTCTTAAAACAAAGGAAGGGCATACTAGTAAATTTTTAACCCACTCTCCAAACCATAGTTAACCCGACAAGAAAAACTGGAACCCGCTTACTTTTCCCAAAAGCAAACAACACCAACGGCCAGGATCAACTCCCGAACCCAGCCGGAGCCGTGAGATCGAATTCCCTCCAAAGACAACACACACGAACAAAAAAACAGGACGGACCCACAAAAGAGACTTTCGAGAAGATAAAACCGACTTTACGGGAAATCTCCATTTTGCCCTTGTGAAAATAGGTTTCGCTTTTGAGAGGTTTTGGAGTGACTCGAGAAGCTTTTGTTGCTTTCTGCTTAATGGAAGGACATTGAAAGGCTACAACTCTCTCTCCTCTTCTCTGTCTCTCTCGCTCTGATTCTTACATTTTCCGACTCCGATAACTTTCTCGCCGGATCTTCACTTTTTGTTTCAGGTGAGTTCTCTCTGTTTTTCTTTTTTTTTTTTGAAATACTCTCTGTTTTTCTTTTGTTTCTGAGATCTTCAACGTTTTTCGCATAGTGTTTTAGCATTTTTTAGGAGATAAAAATTCTTTCAAGTTTTTTCGTGTTTGTTCGTTCGGGTTCGTTTAACTGATCTTTTTGTGTGTCCGTTTTGTTGATCTTTACGTAGTTCTATTTGCTAGTTGTAGAGATCTGTATTTAACGATTACACATTGCAGGATGCATTTTTGTTCTTCATTTTTATCTTATTTTTCAGGATAATGTCAGCGTTTACTTTATTATTCTAGAATTTACATTCGTGTTAATAAGAAGTTAGTTTATTAAATGATTTGCGGTTAAAACTTTTTTTATTTAATTTAAATATATTTTCGAACAAAAATTCAGTTTAAAATATATGTACAGAATTAATTATAGTGTTAATACTGAGAATTTATTAAATGATATGCAGTAAATAGAGAAATTAGTGCAGTAAAAATTTGAAAGCATTGTGATGAGTCCACCGTTGCTTGGTGTAGAGGAGGAAGGGCAAAGCAACGTGTCCTTAGTTGCTTCTTCGCCCTCCGTGGAATG
This sequence comes from Breynia disticha f. nivosa, assembly GCA_948193385.1. Taxonomy (NCBI): domain Eukaryota; kingdom Viridiplantae; phylum Streptophyta; class Magnoliopsida; order Malpighiales; family Phyllanthaceae; genus Breynia; species Breynia disticha. The sequence goes on along the minus strand of CANYCX014626470.1, from coordinate 18,344 downwards.
TATATCTCATGGCGGTTCTCCGTTGCTGGAGCGCAACTACCTCGGGTTGTCTGATTGTTCTTCTGTTGATAGCTCTGCCGTACCTAACTTGACCGAGGAGAATAAGACCAATCTTAATTTCAAAGCGACCGAATTGAGGCTTGGTCTTCCAGGATCTCAGTCTCATGAAAGAGAATGTGATGTTTCTGCCGCTGGGAAGCCTGATGAAAAGCCATTGTTTCCTTTGGTTCCGTTGAAGGATGGAGGGTCTTGCTTGTCGCAGAAGCATGTTGTTGTTTCGGGGAGTAAAAGAGGGTTTGCAGATACCATGGATGGATTTTCGGAGGTGAAGGGGTCTGTTTTTGCTGAGAAGAATTGGATGTTTCATGCTGGTGGAGTTGAGTCCGACTCACCTGTGTCTGATGGGCAGGGGAAATTTCCTGGTATTTTGGCTGCAAATTTAGTGGTATCGTCTAGGCCATCTGGGGTTCAGTCTGGCGATATTAAAGAGGGAGTGCAGAAAGTTTTGCAGGATAAACCTCGTGCAGTAAATGGCACCAATATGAACCAAACTGGTGGATCGAACAACAGCAATAGTGCACCAGCTGCCAAGTATGAATGATTAGTAGGATAGCTTTGGTGTTTAATTAGTAACAGAAAGAAAGGCAGAGGATAACAGATACTGATGTTATTTTTGCCATTCTTTGACAGGGCACAAGTGGTTGGCTGGCCTCCAATTAGATCGTTTAGAAAGAATACATTGGCTACTACCTCAAAGGGCAATGATGAAGTTGATGGAAAGCCAGGTCCTGGTGCTTTATTTATCAAAGTTAGTATGGATGGTGCTCCATATTTGAGGAAGGTGGATTTGAGAACCTATTCAACTTATCAGGAATTGTCTTCTGCTCTCGAAAAAATGTTCAGCTGTTTCACTATAGGTGTATTTACTTACTGTGCATAATTTATGGTTAATTACTTATCTGCGGGAAGCTACTTATAAAAAATTATTCAATATGAAAAAGATAAGCAAACGACTGAACAAATATTTCTTCACTAATGCATTGCATTTCAGGTCAATGTGGTCCTCATGGGAATCCTGGAAAAGAAAAGCTTAGTGAGAGTAAGTTGAGGGATCTTCTTCATGGTTCTGAATATGTGCTAACATATGAGGACAAAGATGGTGATTGGATGCTTGTTGGAGATGTGCCATGGGAGTAAGTTTTGACATGTTCCTTTGTTTTGTTCTTTCTTTCTTGAGTAAGCTTCACAGGTTTGTAATATTCGAGTCATGTTGCATGCGTTAAACTTTCTGCACTTCACTATGGAAATTCCCATTTAATTGTTTAAGTCAAATTGTTTAATGAACAGTTTATTGTTGAAAGTGGTATGTTTTTTTTTCTTTAATTTATTATCTTTGTTCAAACCAATTGATCTGACTTCTAATTAGTAAATATTTCATGATATAACAAGGAACTGGGGTTAATATTGTTGTAGGTGAATGTTAACCTTCCATGATAGATTGTTATTTTGTGTATACGAAATTAATTAGGTTCTTAATATTTGCTATACATACTTAGGATGAGCTTTGGTCTACACTGGCCATCTTCCTTGTTGAATTATGCTTAGTAATCGAATTCCAAGTGCTGAAGCTTACTAAGCCTTCTTACTGGATTTTGCAGGATGTTCATTGATTCTTGCAAACGACTAAAAATAATGAAGAGCTCTGATGCTATTGGCTTAGGTTTGTAATCTTTTGTATAATGTAGTAAACAATCACTTGGGATCATTGAAACACTAGAAAACAATTCTTTATTACTCAGCTTAAACAGTTGATTTGTGCTGCAATGTTATTCGTTGGAAGATTGTCATATTATTGCTGTTGTCACTAATGCGACTACTGTTAACTTCATTCATGGCTTTCACTAATGTCTTGTACAAGCTAACTTTTTAATTTGTTTTTCCTCTCACAGCTCCCAGAGCAATGGAGAAAACCAAGATCAGGACCTAGTCAAGCAACAATTTTGTTCTGATCGCATTGTCAAAAAAAGCCAAAAAAAAGGACCGCACAAGGGAAGCTAACACGGTTTGAAGAAATATGATTTAAGATGCATCATGTCAAGTTGTGATTGCATGAAGAAGTTACATGTTAACTTAAGCTTGTTTTGCAAAGTCTGATTGTTTGAAGACATCCCTATATTATTAAGAAAAGAAGTGGTGGAGTTTTAACGAGTGTTGTATGTTTGATGACTTGTTTGTGTGACACTGTGACTACTAAGATATTGTGCCCAGCTCCGTTCCATCATTTTGTAATTGTGAGGTTTCTAACCTTGTTTCAACGTTTACTACTCGACTTGGCAGTTTCTTTTCACTCCGAGCAGAGCAGGTACGCTTTGTGTTCTTTGTTGTGAAACGTTTTTCATGATTTGGTTAAGTCTGTTTCCACAGTTTCGAGTTTTCTAAATGGAGTTACCGATTGGAATCTAGTGAGCTACCATGTTATAACCATATTGATACCTAATGATTACTAGTCGAAACAATGGTCAGGAGTAATTCTGTTACATTTTGTTACAAGAACATTTTAGTATTTTAATTTTAATACTATAATTTTATATTTCATTATTTACACTTCTCTTTTTCTTTTTCCAAACAAGGATAAAACACTTGTATTTCTTTTTTTTTAGTTTCAATCACTTATATTTCTTACACTTTTATTATTTTTACTTGTACGTATATTTCATCCAAAAACTACAAGTACTTTGTGTACAGGGTCTCCGTTAAAATTGGCATTGCGTATGGCGTTTGTTGGCACCAATTTGTGGTGACAATGGCATTGGGATCTGAAAGCCTCAGTAGTCTGCAATAGTTTATCTCGTCTATCCAAAATAACTCTGCTGTCCTTTGATGGTTTACCCCATGCATACATACTCCTCCCTTTGTTTTTCTTCTCCCAGTTGATGAATCCTTTTCTTCATCACTTTCTATGTTGTTGCCTTGCCTTTGAGTATTTGTTTTCATCGTTCTGTCTCCTACACAGCTAAAACATCACCACCCCCATCTCCCCCATCACTTTGAAATGACCACACCATTATTATTAGTCGTAAATCAAGTTCATTTAATTATCAAGGTTTTAATAACATACAAGTAATGGAGAAGGTATCTGATAGGTGAATCAAAGATGCTAATGCCAATGGATTTCAATGGAATCTTAAAATCAATTCCTTTCAAAACTGCGTAGAAATCAGCTACTGCTGTAAATGCAACTGTAACTTATTACCGAATCTCACATTCGACAAGACTATATATAAATCAATGTGCTACCGAAAGTTCTCTATGTCCAACAAGCAGTATAGACTTTTTCATAGTTCACGCAGGGTAATATCACACACGGACTAACTTTTTCGGCGAATCTCGTTAAAAAAAATTACATTTTTCGGCGTAAATTGGTCGTCGAAAAATGTATTTTTCTTGTTGGGGTGGATTGAGAGTCTACTTGCCAAAATTGGGAGCAAGATAGTGTTGGTAAGATAAAAGTACAATAATGTAAAGTTTTGTTCTCATTAAATTTTTTTATGATAATTTAGACTTTAGAGTAAATGTTTATAAAATACTCGACGAAGTGTAATAAATAATTTATTTCATAAACCCGTCAATTTGGAGAGTTAGAAATCTAGAGATTTTGGAGAAATACTTACCTTTTTTTCTTACACTTACTTCATAGAACTTCTACTTATCTTTAAAAACTCCAATCCAAACACATTGTATTTGAAAGCATTTAGTTCGGAAAAAAAATGTAGACTTAGCTTGATTTCTTTTTGCATATTTAAAACATCATTCAGACATTCTTAAATGCTAAATAAAATATTTAGACATTTTAAAACAATAAACATATAATTGATACTTAAAAAATTATCTGAAGCTCCTATAATATCTCTTATCAATGTATAATATTTCTTCTTGGAAGTGCAATCATTTTTTTTATTAAGTTATAAACTCTAAGAATGCTCTTAAAAATAGTTTTAAAAAAATAGTATATCAAATACTTATTAATCGAAACAGAAATTAACAGAATTAATGGAAACCTTAATTCATGAAACTATTTGAATTTGAAAATCATAGTAATTTATAGAGATAGAAGCGTCTGTCATCTTCAACATCAGTCTTGGCTTTCAAGACGATGCAGTTCTGAGTGACAGCTAATGCGAAACACAGAACATTAATTTCTTTGGTTGAACAACGCAACACTGTTGTGTTCTTCTCAACAGGATTCCAGAATAATTGTCAGTTCCATTTATGGCCATCATTAACTCCAATCTGCTTTGCATTTCGCAACGACATTTAAATGGAATGTTCTCTACAGGTCGATATTAATGCTTGTTTGTAAATATATTTCTCTCTCAAGCCATGAGATGCTTTTTTCAGCGTAAATCGTAAGAATCAGTAAGTTCAAAACGTATACTAATTCTTTAATGATCCAACCTAACATCCATGAGACCATCCGCATCAGATTTGGAACAAGCTTGTTGACTTTTTTTTGATTCATGAACTTTTTTTAACAAATTTTAAGAAATAGACTGAGCTAACCCACGAATCAAGAATAAGGAGTCTCGAAGAGACCAACCAGCATGTCAAAATCTGCATGTCTTTTCTAGCGTTGCTATAGAGCCAGACATCAAATTCCACCCTCAGTGTGCTGGTTGATCCTCTCTACCATTGACGAAGGATTTGATTCGTGAACCTTGTCACTAGCAGCTAAAGTCAAATGTATGTAAATCCCTGTTCCTGCACTTTCTTAATGGAAAATTTAGACATAAGACCTCATCACTGGCCTCTAAAAAAACAGTAAGAAAGTGGAAGTGATAATTAAATGCAGACTTTGTGGGAGGCATCCACATCAAAACTTTTGGCAGTTGAAATTTTACGAGCTTTCCACTGAAACAAATCTGTGGATGGATGAACTTATATTATCCATATTTCTGTTTGATGTGACAAAAATATGAAACGTTGGCACTCGAATTATTGATTTCCTCCATTGCCAACATTATTGATGATCCTGTGAAGTAATTTTTGGTAAGACTTTTGTGGCCACTGATAACATTGCTGTTAGATTTGTTCTGCTACTTTTCTGGATTCTCAAATTGGTGGTAATAGTTTTTCTTAAATTCTAGACTAACTCGCTCTTAAAAAATACTTTTCGAGAAAAAAAAAAAATTTACCGCTCAAATATAAATTAGAGAGACCAACTTCACCTGCGTAACGTGTGATTCTTAATTCACGTTATTGTTGCCATGATTAGTAACTTTGTTTATATGCTAATCATGTGCATTAAAATGCCATTAGAACATTATTTGGTTTCTACATCAATTGAGCATCAATAATTAGTAACTTTTTTAATTGACTTTCTTAATTAACTCCAACACAACTAGACTTACCTCGAGCACGTGACTCATACGCGTTATATACTCGCTCAATCACTCTCAATATGCCTTTTCCTTTTTCAAAGTGGTCTTATATAATTACGATACGAGTAATACAAATTTCGTACAAAATAGTTGCTTGATCCCAATAGTGTTGGCATTATTATTTGTGACCTAATAAACTATAATGAGGGGAAGCATCTACGATTCCTAGATTGCACTATGAACTTTATGGACTCAGATAATTGACCTTTTCTTAAATCAACCATACAAGTATTGCAGAGAGGACAGCTCACTCGAATAGACGACGACGTATTTGGTTATTGCATCTCTTTGCCTCATTTCTCAAATTATGTATTGGGGTTAGTTCATACATCACATCACACGTAAACAATATGTTAGTAGTGAAGGATCCGCTCGAGACTAAACTAATTAAACGAGACAGAATGACAATAAATTTGTCATTTTTGGAGACTTATGAGGAAGTTCTCCAAGTGATATAAGAGTCATTTATGAAAACCCTAAAAAAGACTTCAGGTCAGTTCAATTCTTTTTGAGAAAGCTCTCAGAGAAAAAGAACAGTTCTTTTTCTCAATGTCAATAGTTCATCAAGAATTTTGTAGAAAGGGTTGCGGAAGCACGCCTTCAACTTGATACTAGTGTATGTAGGAGAATGAGACCACGGTTTCTCAATCACAGTAAGAAGAACTCAATTCTCTGCTGCATTAATAAGGTATGTCCTATACTTTAATTTACTACTGCTGTGTGCTGTTATTTGGTTTGAGTTCCATCACAATATGTACAAAATTAATGCTTGGGTATTGTGGTTTGTGTTCAGATTTGAGCATTCCAAGCCTTCTTTGGTTAGCAAAACGTTGATAATTTTTACCCTAATTTACGTTACATTCAACCCGCGCAGGAATTAAAGGGAGCGAGCCAGCGAGGGGCTCGATCGTCTTCTCGTCGGGTGTACTCTTTTAACGTGTATTTTCTATAGTTTGTTCTCCCGTTCGAATTATTTTCTATACTATTTTTAACTTATCTATTTTCTTACTCCATAAAAAATATTTTTGATTTCGTCATTACATTAAACAATAGCCAAGTTATAATGATGAGCTTGTGTTTATTAGAGTGAAACATTTTCAAGAGGCAAGTGGAATTGTAGGCTATGAAAGTGTGAATCTTCCCAATAATGACAACAACTAATGATGGGTCTATACCAAATCTCTTGGCCTCACTCTCACATGTCCTAACAAAACCAACACATCAACTCACCTAATGCTAACCTAATTCATGTTACCACTTAATTAATTGATCTATTTTTCAATTCATTTTATTTGCTCCATCAAACTCATCATCAATAAAAAAAATAAATACTTTAGTATTATTGAGGTATATTCTATAGATTAATTATTTACTCTTCAAAAGAAAATTAATTAGTAAATTAATATATTTTCTTGCCAAAAATATGTGGAATATATGTTTTTCCAAAAAAAAAAAATCATAGAGCACATGTTTCAACAGAATTAACGAATATTTGTTTTAAAACGAAGATCTGAGATTCAACTAAAAAACCAAGATCTAATTTGGTAAAATTAAAAGCAGAATATCTTACAAGTCAATGTTAGATAATTTTTTTAAAAAAAATTCAGTCAATGTTGGATAAGTTAAATTGTAAAAATACGAAAAATATTGCAATAATCATGGCCATCATAGCTTTTTCGGAGAACAAATGACTGCATGGTAGTTTATGAATAATATACTTTTCTTATATATTTCAATTACGAAAGATATAATAATCAATTGTGTATGAACATAATAATTACTTCTTCTGTTCTAAAAAATTTGTTAATTTGAGATGTTTACACAAATTAAGAAAGCTAATAAATAAGGTATAGAATAACTTATTTACTCTTTTAAATAAAGAAGGTGCTAAAAAAAAGAAAGAAAATTAATTGAATATTTTAGACAAAATAATAATAAAAAAATTAGATTAACAATCTGTAAAGAGTTTAATGCTAAATTAATAAAATAATAAAACTGAAAGAAAGATTGAAGGATTTATTAAAACGTTCACGTTCATGACACTTACTTGGCAGTTAAGTTAGTTAAACACAGTCCTAAACATATCGCTATTCATAATTTTTTTTTATAGATTTTTGTAGTAAAAAAATATTTAATGCAAACGTAGATTCTAGACCACGTAGCTATAGAACAAGTATAATTATTCAATCAATTATCATCCATCAATATACGGTAGCAATTTAGGTTGAAAGTCGTAATTATATCGGTAATTTTTATAAAATATTATTATTTATGATATAAATAATATAAGAATTGAATTTGTGTCATTGTTGTGATATGTATATTCATTAATTTTATTATCGATTTAGAAATTGTCAGCCTTTATCAACACGAAAATGTTCTAGTTTTGCCCTAAATATCAATGTCCGAACACAGGGACACTCTCGAAGGCAGAAGATGGGTGGTAGTAGCTGCTTAAAATGGGGTGGTTGCGCAAACGCGTGGATCAGTAGGGTTAGAACACGAGAGCCAAATCCATCGATGAAGATCTGCAATGTGGAACCACTGAGGTTTCATCATCATAAATGCTATACCAACACAAATACTGGTGTTATTGTATCAATCGACGACGATAAATACTGAGCTATGTGGCATCATAGGGTTCATATATACGTCAACCTTCTCTTGTTAGAACTTAACATCTCAAATTATACATGCTTTATGTTTTAGGGAAATCTTTTGTCGTTTGGATCCATTTTAATGGCCAAAATGTGCCAACAGCAGAACATTCTCTCTGCTTAATCTCCAAGATTTCAATCCATAATGCATTTTCTTTGAAAAGTGCTTTCAAAAATATGTATGGGAATGTTGAATGCCAAAATTTTACGTATGAAAATAGAATTGCACAGTACAAAAAAGCTTTCTGGAATTCTCCGGGACGAACCTTGTTGTAAGAGATTCGGAAAGCAAGAAATAGGATAAGATTAGGACTCTTAACCCAAGGGGCAGTGGTCGAGTGACAATCGACCCCATGCTAGAGGTCTCGCCTCGGGTCCGTCCAGGTTCGATTCCTGGCGTGAGAATACTCCCCTTAGGTAGCTCCCAAACCTCCCGGAAGGGTCTGGATTAGTCGAGGGTCTAATGTGACTAACGGATACTAGGCGGCTTCGTCAGAAACGTCGGACCAAAAAAATTAGGACTACTAGATACTTTCGTAGGAATCTCTAACATCTTTATAGTTTTAAGGTCTCACTTGATTAATTGGTTTACAACATCAAATTTTTTAGGAATTTTATTTTATAAGAAGTTTTATTTTTGAGAATTAATTTTCCACAAAGTATAGTTGTTGGGTTTATAGTATTATATTTTCTAAAATGTAGATAATATTTATTAAATTATTTTTAAAATTAAAATAAGATTTATATAATTGTCCTCATCAATGTCTAGTTAAATATTTTATGTGAAAAGTTTAAGGACAGTATTATAAAAATATTCATTTTTTTTTATAAAATATGCAACTTACTTATGTATAGCTAAGTAAGTGACTTATAATTTTTTAGGAAGTTATTGTTAAATATATAATCAAAGAAGACACATTTATTAACTTCTCGAAAAATTTCAACTTCACCTCTTCACTTACCCTAAATAAGTGAGTCCTAAATAATTGTTCAAATGGCTCTGTTTGTGTTTGAACTCGCTTAAAAATATCACTACTCGTATTCATATCAAACCTTGTTATAATTATTCGAGATTCGCGGAATATAGTTACTATTCAACTAAAGTAATTTATCAAATAAAAGAATATTATAAAATCGCCTATTAATATAAAACGAAGAGACCAATTTAAGAGTAAGTTGAGTAGAATCTAGTTAGAATCAAAGAATGTGGTTGAAGAGATTGGTTTGTAGTTACTCAAACCGATAAGTTTGCCAGATTCATAGTTGGTTTGTAGTTACTCAAAGTCAACTCTAATTTACAGCTCTACCATTGAGGTTAATAATGATTAATGGCATAAAATTTAGGTTTAACCTCGTTAATTGCTCCTCTTCTATAACCATAAGCCTTTTTCCTTCTCACGGTTTACTATGTTCTCCACTTTTATCGCCTTTATTTTTTCTCCAAACACCTCTACTTCCCAATAATGTTCCACTTGCCACATTCACATATTATTTTTTTATAACACCGAGTGCGTAGATCAACTGTCATTGCGTTATTTTAGCTTTACCAATGATCTCAAGTACGAATTCTAAGCACGCATCTGTCCGGCTCAAATGAAGCTTAGTGTGAGGTATCCAGAATACCTCGTGGTTCGTAGGAAAAAAACATATTATTTTCCACATTTTGTGAAGTTGGTTTTCAATTAAGATGCTATTTTTAGGGTTTTACCGTTCTGAGTTATATTTTAACCACTTTAACTATTGATTTAATGGATTGATTCACTTTTTATGTCAAAACAATTGGTAATTATTAAATGAAATTTGTAATGATAATCAAAATAAAGAATGAGAAATACAATGTGAGTTGAAGACATAATTATAGTTTTGGTGCGGTCATGTGAGGCCTCTGTGTGTACTTTAATTAGTGTGTGTATATGTAATACACTAGTGGTGTAATGTTGAAGTGGGGAAAGGAGAATACAACTTCAAAAGCAATAATAACAACTCTCTTACACCAAAAAAAATTAACAACTCTCTATTTTTTTATTAAAATAAATTTAGATATGATTAATTTTTTTGTCTGAATCCCGGTATCTCTGACTCACTGGACCGGGATTAATTTAGTTCGGGGAAGAGTTATGGGTGGTTAAGTTCTATTCTCCTCCCAAGTTTGTGGAGATCGAACCACAGTCCTCCCTACCAAATTTAATTCCAATAACGACTGAACTAAGGCACGCTTGATATTTAGATATGATTAATGATCTAACAAAGAAGAAACATGTTGCATCAAAAGGTGGAGTCATAAGCTTAGTTTAAAGGTCGTGGAAATGAATTAATTGCCACACCTCAATTGTCATTATCAAACTTAGAAGAAATATCTCATTTTGGGCAAGAATTATATTCAATTTTAGAGAATTATTGTTATTTTTTATTAATTTTAATAATATTTTATTTAAATTTATTTTTTGTTGATGACAAAGATACAATTTGTACATGTGAGGAGTGGTATAGGTCATTTGAATGAGCATGGGAAGTGGATCTAAGGATCCACATGTTGATGCCTTTGACCACATTCAAATGATGTAAAATAAATAGGAATGATTTGTCATATTAAAGGTTACTCCCTCCGTTTCGAAATTAGTTTCGTTTAGCAGTTGACATACAGATTAATAAATAATTTTAATAGATAAAAATAAGACTATTTTGCCGCTATTTAAAATTTAGTGTTTCAATACATTTGTTGTTGTATTATTAAAAAAATTAATACTAAAGAGCTTTTTTAGCCTTAGTTTTGATGAGAAAATGAGATTTTTTTTAGTTTTTAGAGAATGAGAAGGGATAATTTTTTTAAAAATGTGTTAAATTTCTAAAAATACACTTATTTTGAAAAAAATTTTGAGTTTAAAAGAACACTTATTTAGGAACGAAGAGAGTATTTGTTTTAGAATTAAGAAATAAAACATGTATTTTTAATTCGGGCAATTAATACCCACTTCAGCTTTATTTAGGTATTCCAAGGAATTAATAATTGTCATGATTTTCCCATAGTATTCAATTAACTAAAATTTTCAAGGATTACTTATTAAATTATTTTCATTTGTCACATATGTGTTCTTTTCATTAAAAAGAGTATTTTAGAGAATTTTTTTATGATGACTTAGTGGTTTAATTTAATTTATTTTTGTGGAATATACGCATTTCAAACTACGTTATTTTTAAATATTCTCGAAACTTGAATGCATCTTATCACTTCTGTGTTTTGTAAATATGCAATCAAGTCCGAGTAAAAAATGGGCAAAAAGGATCACCATCCGATCTCGATCACTGCATTATAGTTGCTTTCATTTACAAATATATAAAGGTTGAAAGATAGCTTTCGTACATGAATTCAGCGGTAAAGGGGTCAATCAGCACACTGAGGGTGTACGGTTCAATTTCTGGCTTTGTAATGGCACTAGGGGAGGTATACAGGCACAAACTTGCTGGTTCGTCACTCTCACCTTTAGAGTTCTCCCTTCCCTTAGCTTATATGACTACTTCAACCCCTTACCTAAAATTTCTGTACCAAGAAAAATAAAGGTTGCAAGATATTTCTCTTCTCCTCCTTGAAATAGCCTCAAAGACATCAATAACACTTGCTCTGGCTTTGTTGGGTGTCCAAAGTTTAGTTAATCGAATGAATCAACCGCAAATTGATGAAAAAAATTGATTTGATTAGGTTAATTTTAAAATTCGACCGATTAGGTTTGATCAAATTTATGAAATTTCGTTAATCGATCGGTTCGGAAAAAAACTGATACATTTATATGACAATTATTAAAAAACGGAAGAACTATGAAATAAATTGGTGAGAGGTGTATGGCATAAGGAATAAGGAATAAGGAGAAGGAAAAGGAAGTGGAAGAGAATTTGAAGAAAGAAGATGAATATGAGGACAAAGACGAGTCAGGACTTGATGGAGAGACTTCATGAAATAAGACCGGACCTGTCTCATGCAATAACACCTTCTGTCTTTTCAACTATATATGATTTCAACAAATAAATAATTTTCCAAATAAATTCATATATATCTCTAAGTTGTATCAAAGCAGTTGTGCTCAATTGACTACACATTCATATCAAACTCCTTAACTCGAATTTATTCTTCAACTTGGAAACATGAATGTGACAATTCTAACATGTGCATTTCTTGTACATAAACTTTCATCTATACCATATTAATTAGCTAAAGTATATATTTTTTTTCTGAACACGAAGTATCTTGAACTAATCTTTGTTCGAACCGTGTAGGACCACAAGGGCGACAAAGCTCTTTCAACCGAGTTTTAACGCATCTGCGTATCTAGGACTCGAACTCGAAATCTCTGGTTAAGCTAGAACAACCTCACGCTAATTGATCTACATGTTCGGTGGTTAAGCTAAAGTATAATTAAACATGGCTTCTTTGTATATTTTAAGTTCTATTTGTTTGAAAGAATTTTCTGAGAAAATATTTTCTTAATTTTTTAATATTTGGTACCAACGAAAAATAGGTAAATAAGATTATAATTTCAAAATCATCGGACAAATAATAATTATTCTTAATATATTATTAAAGAAAATATTTTCTTATCTAAAATATAAAATTATATTTTTAAGTATGAGATAAAAAAAATATAATTTCAAAATATAAAATTCAGAAACATAAAAAAATAGTTTTCAAAGATAATCAATTTCCATGAAATAAATGGAACATTAGTGAGAAAATATAACTAAAAAATTGAACTCATTATGCACTTGGAAAAAAAGGAATCTATTCCAAATAGACATTTACAATTCCTTCTTTAGTTGCTGAATACCTGTTTAATTTTCTTATTTTAAGTTGCAAACTTGACACAACCACCTAAAAATATTAAGTTTTGAATGTAATTTATAAACTAAAGTTATTAGAATTAGAATGATGATAAAATTAAAAAAAATATAATTTAAATTAATAAATGAGTTCTTTTAATATTTAAAATTCGACAAATTCAACAACTGATTTAACAATTTCAACTAATTTAACACCGATTCGTTTACAAAATTATCTAAATAATAAAAACTGAGACTATTAGCCGATTTATTGTTTCACCGATTCGATTGAACCGCCTGGTTCGATTCTGACAGCATTTATAGATTTTACAAGTTGATAAAAAAAAAATAATTTTCACAATTTTTTTTAATATCCGGACACAATGTATAGTTTGTGCGTATGGCATGGTGAGTAATCTGTGGGCTGCCATTGTATTAAATAGCATCTTTAATTTCTGAAGCCACAACTGACATTGTATAATCATACTCATATCACTCCATGTTTGTTTGTAAGGACTCTTCAATCTCATCCCCTTGGGATTGCCACAGCTATCTTTCATTTATTAACTATATTCCATTAATGAATATCTCATGATTCTAACAATAGTTGGAGTATTTGGTAGCAGCTTGAGTTTTTTGTTTTAATCGTATTGGTTGAAATTTTAAAGTCTAGTAAGATTAAAAAATTAGAAATTGATAATTTTTTAATTCAATTCGTTTCGAGAATTTTCAAAACCAATGTTAAGCTCTAAAACAATGTAGATATATATGAATACCCAAATTACAGAACTAACCTCCCATTGCAATGCAATGCAATGCAAGACAACCATTATATGTTGAAGATCCCACACACATTAAATTCACATTCAAACTACCCCACCACCATGAATGGACAAGATCAAAGGTATCATCATCATCATCCTTCTCAACAGTGCAGACTGCACACTATTAATTATACAGATCCCATGAAGAGCACCAACCTTGTCAGCAATTGATCCACAACCCAAACAGCGACTCGTTTATATTTTTCGGAAAAAACCAATTTTGTCTGAATAAAATTAGTAACAAAACAGAAGGGTAATTCCAAAATACCATCTTTGAAGTTTCATGTCCATATAGAGGTCGGTGAAGCATAACATGAAGTGTTTTTTAAGACAGTGTTTGTCACTATTGTAATGCCGTTGACTTGTTACTGTAGGTGATTACCTACACTTGCCGGTTTTCAGATGCAAATCCCAATACCCTCTTTGCTTTATCTTTTTCTGAATTATTATTTGAAAAAGGCTTCTTATAATAATGTGTGTAACTTCAATGAGGAAGAGAGAGATTGGCAGGGAAAGAGATAGAGAGAGGTCAATTGGCTGCAACTAAAAGGTTGAAGCTTTCACATTTTAGTGATATTTTCGGGAGAAGAATTTGTACAACTCATCAACACAGAGTTCTGTTTAGTCTATCTTCTTATTAATTACTCACTCCCTCACTCTTCTCCATTTCCATTTGCCTCAAACCTCAAAACCAATTGCTTCTATATCAAAACTTTTGAGATCATTGGGAGGAAGCACCAAAAGCTTGAATCTTTGCAACAATGGTGACTGGTTGGAGAAGAGCGTTCTGTACTTCGATCCCGAAAGACCCAGAAAATGTTACGATCAAAACAGAGAAGCACAATCAAGAACAGCAACAAGAAGTTCGTAATGTCACAAATAAGAGCCCCAGAATTAGCTCAAAGTTTGGATTTTTGTCGAACCCTTCAACACCACGCTCGCAATCACAACAACCAATTTCAACCACCTCTCTACGGTGCCGAACTACTACTGCTGCTTCTTTAACTTCACAACAAACCTCCTCTCTTCCTAATAGTCCTAAATTCCAATGCAAAACTCCAACTTGTAAAAAATCAACCAATATTATTCCTACACTCTTTCAATTCTCAAACCCATCTTCTCCCAAATCTCCCTCAAGTTTCTCGCTTCTCAAAACTACTCTTCGTCTCTCCAAAGTAAGTATGAAAACCATTTGTTTACAAATAATTTGACAAGTTATTTCACTTTAAGATTAATCCTTAAATTATTTTTTGTTGCAGAGTAGAAGATGCGGAATATGTTTACAGAGCGTGAAAAGCGGGCAAGGAACAGCAATATTCACAGCAGAATGCAGCCACGTGTTCCACTTTCCCTGTATCAAGAAACACAATATCCTTTTGTGCCCAATTTGCAACTCTTGTTGGAAAGAACCGCCTCTATTATCACCCAACAAACCCAAAACCTTAAGAGTCTACAACGACGACGAGCGTCTTTTATCATCTTCTCCAGGCTCGGTATTTAATCCAATTCCAGAATTGGAAGAAAACGACGTCGTCGAAGAATTTCAAGGGTTTCACGTGAATAATCCCTTGTTTAAAGCGACGTCGTGTGGAGTGGAGTGTAATTTGTTAACGGAATCTGCGGTGGTTTCAGTTGGGAGGAGTCATGAGACGCACGTGGTAGTTATGAGAGTGAAGGCTCCTAGTTTGGCTCGTAGAGTTCCGGTGGATATAGTGGCGGTTCTTGATGTCAGTGAAGAGATGCGTGGGATCAAGTCGGTGATGTTGAAGCGCTTCATGAAATTGGTTCTGTCGTCTTTGGGTTCCAAAGATCGCTTATCCATTGTGGCGTTTTCGACAAACTCCAAGAGGCTGCTGCCGTTGAGGTTGATGACTCCAAATGGACGGAGATCTGCGAGGCGTGTAGTGGACGCGCTTGGGAATACTGGAGAAAAGATGAGTGTCAGTGACGCGCTTAAGAAAGCGGCGAAGGTCATTGAAGATCGTCGCGAAAAGAATCCAGTTGCGACAATTGTGATTATATCGGACGGTCAGCATGATAGGTCGCCCGTTAATTTTGATCAGAAGCGCACATCATCAGTAGTGTTCTCCACGCGCTTTTCTCACTCAGAAATTCCGGTTCACTCTATTTCCTTTGGAGACACCAGATCATGTAACAACGCGCATGTGGAAGACGCATTTAGGAAATGCTTGAACGGAGTGTTAAACGTCGTCGCACAAGACGTGAATATTCGGCTGGGATTGGTTCCCGGTTCGGGTCAAGCAGAAATCCCAGCGGTTTATACAATATCGGTTCGGCCAGGAGTGTTTGGTCCAGGTTCGGTTGGATTGGGTGAAATGCACGCAGAAGAAGAGCGGGACCTACTAGTAGAGCTGAAAGTGCCGACTTCTTCATTTGGGTCCCGCCACGTGTTATCCGTACAGTCAATTTGCAAAGACCCGGCTACACAGGAACTCACCCCAACTAACAAACAAAACTTATGCATTCCACGAGCACAGACCGTTCGATCTTCACTCCCTGGGATCCAACGCTTGAAAACCATCCACGTCACCACGAGAGCTATAGCCGAGTCTAGGCGGTTACTGGAACATGGAGACTTGTCTGGATCTTATCATTTATTGAGCTCGGCTCGGGCTTTGTTACTGCAATCGAAAGATGTATCGGCTTTGGAGTGTGTTCGTGGCTTGGAAGCCGAGCTGGTTGATGTGCAAAGGAAGAGGCATGTTTTGAATCAGAGACAGAGGAGTCAGCCTGTTGAGGAGAAGCCAGAGCCGCTTACGCCGACATCGGCATGGCGAGCTGCGGAGAGATTGGCTAAAGTGGCTATCATGAAGAAGCATATGAATAGAGTTAGCGATTTGCACGGCTTTGAAAACGCCAGATTTTGAATTTATTTAATTTTATTTAGTAATTGTAATACAAAACAAATATATATAAAAAATGTTATAAAAATAAAGAAAAACTGAGAAAAAGGGATGATTGAGTGGGTCGGGTGCATAATAGCAACAAGCAGTAGCGGACGTTTATGCCCTTTCTGCAAGAGAAAGAAAGTGATAGGGAAATGAGAGAGGAAAGGGCAAAAGTGGAAGATGTTCAATAATTGGATGATTTTGAAATGGGTTGTCTCTATTATCCAACTTCATTATTGTTCGAGGCAGAGAGGTAGGAGTGGCCTTGATTGTCTTATTAGGGTTTGGTTGTGTTGGACAGTACATTATTCATAAAAGGATGAAACTTGTTAGATAATTTGTTAAGAACTTATATGTATTTTTCTGTATTGAATTGATTAGGTTTTGGATTTTGTTTTTATTTGTTGTGTAGATAATGGCAAAACAAACTTTTACGACAGAAGCCTTGAATTTTTGACTTGATAATATGAATGCACGGTTAGACGCAATACAATGACACAAATGTAAATTTTTATTAAACTCATCAACACGACAACGACTTGTCAATCCCCAATTGAGAAGTAAGGATTGAATGTAAGTAGGAGCAGTTTGGTATCGTTAGACTTTAGTGAATTTTGGCTGTACTCAACAATAACAACATGAAATGTTATTAGATTTTGTTTGATTAGGCAAAATTTGTTTGACATAATGGAATATATAAGTCCAAAATGGAATGGATTAGAAGGGATTTGGTGTTGACACTTAGGTATTCTAATATCTGAAAATGATTGTTTTCAACACTCTCATGTCATACATAATGTGGCGCACTACTTGAAGATTTGGTCATTTAGTGCCAAATCCATTGGTCTTAAATTCTGAAAGATGAGAGGGAGGAGCCACCCACTAATCCACTCATCTTTAAAAACAAAAAAAGAGAATCTGCCAAATGATTCTTGAAGAATAATAACCTAAATCAAATCATTAGCAATTGAGATTTAGGAGAATATTTTTGTTCAATGCCGTTATCGTTGTTTCTCTTCGATAAGAACCAAGATTAAATTTAATCTGCAAGTACTACAATTTTTTTTAGTTGAATTGTCTAATGTTTAAAAATGTCCTCTCTATTGTTGGAAAAAATGTCCTTTTCTCCTGTTTGATTTATTCTAGTTAAGATATTTTTAGACTAAGAATAGAGTATCAATTTGTATTAGTCATGTTGTAATCGAGTCGGACTATATTCTATCAACTATTATTATTGACGACATAAAAATTACAAAAATTGAATTCGCCCCGTTTTTAGCGTGTACTTACAAATTGTATTATCGTGTGAAAGATTAAACTCTAACAAAGTATAATTCTTCTTACTTATATTTAAGATCTTTTTTTGGTTCAAATTGGTGTGCTCCTTAGGAAGCTCATTCAAAGATAAAATAGTAAATGTGATTCTACTTTCTTGAAGAAGTTCAATTTACCTGAATTTTTGCTTGTTAAATAACTTCTTATGAACAAGGAAAGTATAATATTAACTTTCCAAAAAAATGAGATAAAAAATATAAGCAAACAAAACATATACAATTTTGTGTGTTTTTCAGAAAATTCAACATTTCCTCTTTAATTACTTCCAATAAGTGAAACCTTAGACTTAGACTCTTTACCACATAAATAGTATTAATACCAAACATGTTTTAGTTCAGTGGTAATTTGGACTGTACTAGGTAGGGCAGAATG
>CANYCX014618925.1:0-11970 GCA_948193385.1 Breynia disticha f. nivosa | reverse complement strand
AGAAAAAAAAACCCAACTACAGTGATAATAATAGAAAGTAATAATCTATGTATAAAGTAAATACTACAACATTTAATTTTTTAACGGGATATTGTAAATATAAAAATAAATAGAAAAAGTGGAATGTTTGCCTCGTCTCACTCGTTAATAAATAAGAATTATAACATATAGAACTACGTTAATAAATAAAAAATTATAAATTGTGTTATTTATAATTATTTCCAAATGGATTAAATTTTGTCACTTAATAGAATTGTTGTATATATTTGCAAGAGATAGTTTTTCTCTATTTATGAAGGATGAAAATAAATTGTTTTATGTTACTATTTCATCTTATAGTCAAAAAGTTTCATTGACCATTGATTCTAAGATAAGTATTCAAAATTCCATAAATATGTTCAATTGCCCATTTTATTGATGCTGAATGAAAAATGCATAAAAGAATTTTAAATTTTTTTGTTATTAAAACTCATACTTTGAAAATACTATTGAGTTTTGTATGATTGACTGAGGATTGAAAAAATTGAAGTACGTTATTGTTGACAACGTATGCAATAGTTATATACCAATTGAAAGATTGAAGTAAGTAAAAATGTTTTATCATCGGGAGGAATGCATTTTTGTGTGCAATATTGTGTTCATATTTTAAACTTAATTGTTAATGATGCAATTAAAAATTTTGATGTATGGTTAAATATACTAGGAGTAATCCGAAAAGATTGGATGTGTTTAAACAGTTTGTTGATAAATATTATATTATTTTCAGTTATTTCAAAAGTTTAGTATCTTCGTAAGGAAAGTCGAACTGATCCAATCTGTCTCGTTTTTTCCAAATCAAAAGATCTTAAATATGACACAATCCGAAATATCGAAAAATTCTTACTAAAATAAGCGAAATTTTCAGTCAATTTCAATTCTTTCAAAATATAAGAACCTAAAACTTTGAGTTAGATCTAATTCTTAGGTTAAAACTGAACTGCGCTACTCATACTTACCCTAGTTTCAAATTATCTGTATTGCTAAGAGCACCTGCACTGAGGTTTATCCTCCATTTAATGGTTATGTGGTAAGTGTTTTCAGAACTGGATCAATGATCAAATTGAAAAATGGACTTAATAGTTAATTCATTGGTCTAAACAGTAATAAAAAAACAATATAAATAATTATTTAATTATATATAAATATACAAAATTATTTAATTTTTAAAAATTTAATTTTTCAATATTTAAAACTGGTTTGGTTCATTGGTTCACTAGTTGAATTGATCAGCTCGCCGATTTTCTGGCATACCGGTGTGAGTGCTAAACCGAGATAGAACTAGCAGTTGGTTCATTGGTTGACCAATTCGACTAATCGGTTCAATCAGGTTGTAATAACATTGAATGCTCTCCTCCATGCACGAAATGGTTTATGAAAATAAATTACTTTATGACATGAGGTCTAATAAAAAGTAGACCCCACAATGGACCTCACTTATTTAAAAAGAGAATTATAAGAGATACATTAGATCATAGTCTAAAATTTAATAAAAAGTTCATGAATAGAGAAAAAAAGTTAATAGAATGACAAATTTATGAAATGTTGATATGACATTGTTATAAATCTCTCAGTGAGATTTATGACTAAAAATATTCTAACTAGTGATAAATAGGAAAGAGATAAAAGGAAAAACATAATATTGTATAAAATTTCTTAATAAAATGTAGTTGAACTGGTGTCAGCGGTCCATTACATGTGAGATAAATGGTTACATCATTCTCTCCATACATCTTTTGTTGGGGACTTTTATTTTGAGTTCCCTCACTCATTGAGCCAGCGAATATTAAACGTTCGATTTATTAAAAATAAATCTGAGTAATTGATTTATTCAGTAAAAACAGTTTTCATTTTACGTAAACTGTACATATTCAATAAAATAAAGAAGGAGACTCAATAAATCTCCTCTTCAATAACCTCATGTTAAAATTCACCCTTTTGTTGATCCTTGAAAACAATCTATTTTGGACATAATCATGACACCAATAGTGATACCAATGCATCATCAACCACCACAAAACTCCTTACACGTTGGTTGGACTGACAATTCAACCATCTCATGAAAGTTTGAACTCAAGTTCGAGTCTGAGGAGAATCGTCTCTATGAGAAAGGAACCGTGCCTCTCGTTTCGAACGCTGATTAATCTCAGCCAATGTATTGGGATACGGGAGTTCACACAAAAAATCAACCACCACGAAACTCCCTCCCTCTTCTGTTCATGATTCCTAACTCCTTTCCCTTCCCCTATAAATACACCATTCTCCATTATCTTCCTTCCACAAACCACACCATCTCTTACACCTCTTCCCTCAATTACTTACAGAAACGAGATGCCTGCTTCATTAAGCCCTAAAATCATCTCCAAATGCGTGATTTACCCAGATCAGAACTCTCAAATACAATCCTTAAAGCTCTCTGTCTCTGACCTTCCTATGCTTTCTTGCCACTATATCCAAAAAGGTGTTCTCCTTACTTCTCCACCTTACTCGTTCGAAAATCTCCTTCTTTTGCTTAAACAGGCTGCTTCTGCTGCCTTAACCGTATTTCCAGTCCTCGCTGGTCGCCTCTCCACGGATACTACCGGCCATGTCCATATTCTTTGTAATGATGCTGGCGTTGATTTCATTCATGCCAAAGCGCGTTACCTTTTTATCCCTAACATTCTTTCCCCGCTTGACGTACCTGATTGTTTTAAAGATTTCTTCGCTTATGATAGAACTCTTAGTTACTCCGGCCACTCCAGACCTTTAATGGCCATTCAGGTTACTGAGCTTGCTGATGGAGTTTTTATTGGGTGCACTGTCAACCACGCTATCGTTGATGGAACTTCGTTTTGGCATTTTTTTAACACCTTTGCTGCGATTTGCAAAGGGAATAATAAAATCCCAAAATTTCCTGTTTTCTGCCGGAAAAATGTTTTTAACTCTCCAGCAGTACTAAAATTCCCAGTTGGTGGCCCCAAGGTAACATTCTCCGGCAACGAGCCGTTGCGCGAGAGAATATTCCATTTCAGCAGAGACTCCATTCTCAAACTTAAACAAAATGCCAACAAGAACTTCACCAGCAGCGATATAATGACCGAGATCATGGGAAAACAAGGGAACGACACCTGGAAAGTGTCAAACGGGGACGCAACGAAATACAACGATCAAATACACACCTTGTCCAAACCAAAGGCGGGAGAAATCTCCTCATTCCAATCACTCTGTGCGCAGCTGTGGAGATCAGTGACGCGCGCGAGGTGTCTCCCGCCAACGAAAATGACGACATTCCGCATGGCAGTAAACTGCCGTCACAGGCTAGAGCCGAAGCTCGACGCGTACTATTTCGGGAACGCAATTCAGAGCATCCCAACATACGCGACAGCTGGAGAACTTCTCTCCAACACTCTCCAGTTTGGAGCGGACTTGCTCCACAAGAACGTTGTAGCATACACGGATTCGACTGTGCGCAAATGCGTGATTGAATGGGAGTGCAACCCCAAACTTTTTCCTCTAGGAAACTTTGACGGTGCCATGATAACCATGGGAAGTTCGCCAAGGTTCCCTATGTACAACAATGATTTCGGATGGGGGAGGCCCGTGGCAGTGAGGAGTGGTGCAGCAAATAAGTTTGATGGGAAAATCTCAGCCTTTCCGGGCCGTAAAGATGATGGTAGTGTGGATTTGGAGGTTGTTTTAGCTCCGGCGACTATGGGTGCCCTGGAAAACGATGAGGAGTTTATGCAGTATGTGACGGAAGTTCTGTCATGGGAATGTTAGCGAGTGAAAGGCAATGGAAGATTCAGTAAGTGGTGAAATTGGAAAAATCCAAAGCTCAATTTTGGCTTTGTACGATGAACAAGTTAGTTACGTATGGGAATAATGGACGGTTTTATACGGGTAACTAGCTTTGTTTGGATTCGATATTGTTTATATCTTCATGTTGGATCAGGATATTGTAAATTGAAATGAATCTTTTAATTCTGTTGTTGAGAGACATTGTTATCTTATCATGACTGGAATATCAATGTTTTGAATATGAAACACAAAAAAAAGCACATGGGAATGAGGGAAAAATTGGGATTATTTGGAAGATATTTCTGATAAATAGATATGTGTTAGATGTTACTGAGGTTGCAAAAACATTTGCAGGATAAGATCATGTGTTAGATGTTATGAAACTGTTTTAAACTAAAAGACAAAACCTGAAAAATATCTTGACATGGAGATGATGTTGCTGTCATAGAGTTGGGAGTATGGATTGCAGATGGACACTTCACATTCAGCTCCAACGTTTACAGTGACGACAAGACATTCATTCCTGACGATCGCAAGTTCGAATCTCTGCTAGTCCTTTAGTGAGTCAACTGAAAGTGTTCTTTATGTCCTATCACTTTTCCTAACTATTCCTATCACTAAACCATTTAACATTCCATAGTGGTCAAAACAGTGTCTTTCCAGCAACAGCTAAACCAGTCAAACTTTAGACTGCTGTTTCGATTTCCCTTTCATGTAGACCTGTTAGTTGCATAATTAGGTAGATCTCTATTCTCCTACAGATTCAAAGGTACTAAAATCGTTCTGGATACGATGTTCGTGGGTTTTTAGGTGCATTTAGCATTGAAGTGACAGAACTTTGTATGAATCGAGCAGAAAAAGTTTTCCTTTAGTAAATGAGTTTTAGAGCAGAAACATTCGTGATCTGACCAAAGTACTGTTTTAGGTGTCAACATTAAATGGATTATATGCTAATTTGCAGCCTGTCCTGGAACTTGGTCCCTCTCCAACTAATTGTCTAGTACCAAACTTTCATGTAATAAATGATGATTTGCTGTCTTGAGAGAACAAAAAACATAAGAAAAACATTTGATGCCTTTTTTCTGTTAGTACAGTACTTGCAGATGAGTACCTTCCGGCAGATATAATTCAATATTTTGTTTGGCAAGGGACATAAAAGCTTTTGTCCAAGTCCCTTCTGTCACCTAACAGCTAAATAATTTCATAGATTCTCAGTCGAGATGTTTATTGCCTTCATTAACTTATTGGATTGGTTATGATCGAAGCTATTGAGCAAAAATCGTCACGGATTTCTAGTCTGACCGATCAGATTGATCCGAGTTTTAAAACATCGCTTATAGTAGGAATGAACTCCTCATTCTTTCTTTATTGAAGATACTGATTCGGATTGCCTAGGATCTTCGATTTGAGTTCGATTCTTCGTCATCAAGCATGATAATTCAGAGCTTGTAGTGACTAAAAACATGTAAAGCTTTACTACTTTGAGATAAAACAAATCACAGTAGTCTTTACATATAATTTCCAGATAATATGCTCTCATTTTCCTGGAAAAATCGCATTAAAATTCACTATTTGGATCACCAATAACACTTAGAGACGACGAGTTTATGGTCCATATGATGGAACAAATTATGAACAATGAATGGTTTCACAATACAGGAAACTACAAACCACCATTGATAGCCAGCAAATTCTTTAAAAGATTCATGCTGGCAATGCAAAGAAAATGTCCAAGTGGCGGTTTTCTACCTGTAGTTAACTTCTGGAGATGGAAAAAGGCGTTTAACCAGCCACTGCACCGGTCTCAGAAGCTGTGCTCTCTTCTTTCTCCAGAACCAAATTGCGGCATTATACTGTTCATTGCGAATTTTCTTCGTGGCTGCTCTCCAATCGTACTTCTCCATTTCTTCCCGTGCAGATCTCCCCATGGTTTCCCTCAATTCTCTGTTGTACAACAACGGCTCTAACTTGCTCAAGCAATCATCGAGATCTCCCGGAGTGTAAAGATAACCAATTTTCCCCTCCTGATCCGGAGGAATGATGTCCGGGACTCCTCCGGCACGAGCACCAACAACGGGAATCCCTGAAGACATTGCTTCTAAAACAACAAGTCCAAGTGTCTCTGATTCTGAAGGCATGACGAAAACATCTCCACTGGCATATGCCTGTGAGAGTTCTTCTCCTCCTAACATCCCAGTAAATACAGCAGGCATCCCAGTAAACATCTTCTCTAGCTCCTCCCTGCCATGGAAGAAGCAATTTCTTGTAAAGAAAATGATGGATTCAAAACATTATTCTCACATCTTCTCTGGAGAACAAAAATTCTAGTCTATGAAAAAAATTCAAAATGATACTAATCAAGATAAAATTCCTAAGAACTAGAGAGAACAGATTTATGCTTACTCTACTTAAAATTTTAAATTATATTACCTGTAGGGCCCATCTCCGATAAAAGCAATTCTGGCTTCAGGGAGCCTATCCATGACCCTAATCCATAAATTTTACTGGATATCAGAGACTTAGAATACATGCAGAACTATGGACAAGATTCAACCAAGGCAAAAAGAGATAAAAGGAGTGATGCAATACTTTTTAAGGAAATCCAAACTCTTCTCGACACCGAGTCGTCCAACATGGACTATTAGTGGTTTATCAGGTTCGCCATTACTGTAAACAATTAGATACACATTACTCAGAAAATAGTTCCTGTGAGACCAATTTAATAATGTACCATAACGGATTAGAGGAGAGGAAAGTCTTACCTTAATCTCATTCGCATTTCCTGAGAACGGAATCGAGGATTGAAGCCTTCAGAATCAACTCCCTTATTCCACAGACGAATTTTATTCGCTGAATATAATCAGGGAAAACGTCAGTACCGTATCACAGTCATTAGAATGGCATTGAACTTTTCACCATCGATATGAACAGGGAAAATGCAGAAGCTAAGTAATGTGGAATTTTGAAGTCACCTGCTGTCACCCTTGCTGCTTCAAGATCCTTGGCAATGGCAACTGATGGCACCAGAGTCAGATCAGCTGCTCTGTGAAGAAATTCTGACACAATGAAACAATAATTATATTTACATGCTTAAGATATGAAACTTTGGGCATCCATATTGAACTAAAAAAAGGGCTACATACTAATTATCAACCACATTGGTTTCACCAGCCAACTGAAAGTGTACCTAGGGATGTATCTGTATAATGAATATAAAGAGATTTATGTAAGAATCTACCTTATATCTTTGAAGAATCATAAACAAGTGAAGAAAGGTTGCAGAAAGGTGAAATGGAGAATCAAACTCACACAGGGACATGAGTGTGGTAGGACATCACTATCGGGACACACAATAACTTTGCAATAGCGAGTGCACCAAAAACCTTATGAAGAAACAAAAATGGAACATCAACCATGCATCAATAATTAATACTTCTCGTTCCTTCAAATATACAACTCACCATTATTCCAGGCGATGATGCATGTATTATGTCCGGTTTAAACCGGGCAACCTCGGAAATTATTCTTGGACTTAGCGCAAGTGATAGCGGGACTTTCTGATACCAAGGACATGGGAAGCTGCAGAACAGAAATTTTTTCAGAAAATAGTAAAGGAAACTTTGGGATTTTATGGCATTTTATGGCAACCTTCGTGATCCAATCAATTTTGCTCCATAGAACTCTTGGGGCACTCCTTCATGTGTTGTCACAACCATCACCTACAGAAGAGTCCATAATCCAAGTTCAGAAAGGAAATTCTTCCCTGGAAATTAACAGAATAAGTTCAACAATGCAAATGAAGGTATTTCGTGAAAATCCAAAATGATTTTCCTATGATTGCCATGCATTCATCATTTCCAAACTTATAACCAGATGACCAAAAGCACTGTCTTTATATGTAATCCGCAATCTTGCTGTGTTCTTTCATGACAAAATAAAGCCATAAACTTGCAGTCATCACACATTATTGAAAAAAGATTACCTCATCTCCCATTTCGCGCAAGTATTTAATGAAGTTTTGAAATCGATTCTTATATCCGGATACATATCTGCAGAAGTAAAAGGAAACGTGAAATAAAAGTGAGCATACATTTTCTGCATTGAACACATCATGAATATAGGAAGGAAAAGGATGCATTTGAAGTAATACTTGCAACTCAAAGAAAATTTACAGATTTGTAAATGTATTTTCTGCAATATGTCTTGAGAACTTAGTTTATAAGTTCAACCCATAATCAGATATCAACTGATCTCTACCCTTCACATTATTTAAAATTCTCTCGACTGAAAAGGAAGAAATATAAACTATTGTTTTTGTCCAGATAACCAAACAAATGTGTCGCATTCAACAAACCATGAAGATTCCAATTGCCTACTTGACATATAAAACACATAACAAAACTCTGGCTTTCACTTTTAAGTTCAATCCCTTTTACAGTAACATTTTTCCAGTCAATAACATTGAGAAATGAATTCAGAAGCCCCAAGCAAGGAGAAGAGATTCACCATTTCAACAACTTGATCAGAAACTAAGCAAAGAACTCCCAAAAAGCAGGAGTAAAATCACTTATTAAATTGAAACAAACTGCTAAGATCATTTAAATTAAAGAATAAAAATAAGTAATTATCCGGACAAGGAATTATCCAATGAATATTCACATTGACCAATATTAATAAGAAAAACTACTGAATCAAACAGAGTTTTCTATGTTCCAACCCGTCTAATCAAATTAACAAAAATAAACAATTTTCTCTCATTTATTAGCAGAAAACAGAGAGACAAAAACCAGCTAATCAATGAAAGCAACAAAAGACACAAACAAGGCCAACATAAATACAAGTGATGAAGCAAAATTACGATAAACCACCATTTCTAGAGATACTTTTTAACAACTGGCAAAACAAATAAAGCTAAAACATCACATTAATAAATCAATATAACCAACAGCTTATGAAGCTTCAAGAACAAGAAACATGTAAATTCATCAAATACAATGCAGCCAATAAACTAACTTCCCAAGTTGAATTCTTTCAAGAAAACAAAATAAATGATCAAAACTTCTAACTTATGCAATGTTAATTAGAAACAAAAACGGAACTAAAAAGAAAAGTAAAAAAGAGAAATTTTGAGGACTCACGCAAATGGCGAAGGCTCAACAAAAAGAGCAATACGTCTAGGCTTAGAATTAGACTCAGAATCGAGCAAAGGAGGATTTTCTTCCTCAACTTCATCTTTTAACTCAGTAATAGTCATATTGCTACTCTCTTTATCACTCCTAACAACAAAAAGGTTCCTTCTTTGTGTTGTAAACTCAATTTTCTTGAAGGGTTTTGGTTTACAAGAGTTGAAGACTGAAACTTTAAGAGAAATAGGAGAAGGGTAGGAAGAAGAAGTAATAGTGGAGAAATGAGGAGGGGAGAGAGTGGGATTTATAGAGAGAGAGTGGGAGGGTACCATGATGAGTAAAAGCAAGTGTTATAACATAGTACTATGCGTGCTTTATGTGTATGAGTTGGAGTCTTGCCAGGGGGACAGAGAGAGAGGGAGAGATGTGGTGTGGAATCTAAGAGGGACAGTGGTGATGGATATTCTCTGTAAGAAGTTGGGAATCAATGGAGGATAATGGTTTGTTAGAGGGGATTTGGATTGGTCAATTGGGATTGCTTGCTTTCTTCCTCGTACGCTCCAATCCATGTTCGTTGCAATATGTAAGGGGTAGTCCACGATTTCTTTCCATTTTGCAGCGGTAATTTAATTACGCAAACCATAAGTTTTAAGGTTTTGGAGGCAAATGTTTTCCCCTTTTTTTGTCTCCAACAGCGAAGTATTTCCCCAAGATGAGGATCTCTATTCAATCAACCATGTCTTCAATGGAGAGATCATATCTATATACATTTTATTGAAGGATTAATTGCATAATACATTATATTTATCTTTTTATTTGTAGAAATATAAGCGTTTTAAATTTTTTTACAAAATAGTAATTTTAACTTTTTTAATTACACTTTGTAAGGAATTAACTTTCGTAAATATAAACTTAATATAAAAACTTCATATAAACTTCTTATAAATTTTATATAAGTTTTATATATGAATTTAAATATTTTTTGTATAATTTATATTTATTTTAATAGATTTAAACTTAATATAAACTTCTAACTTAATATATATTAAATTGTTATATTTTTTGTAATTTTTTAAGCATTAAATTATACATTCACTTTTTATCGTTTAAGCTAAATATTAACCTAATGTAAACTGTATATGAAATTTATCTAACCAGAACTGAGGTATATTTATAATTTAATAAGTAAGAATGCAAAAAAAAATCTTCAATAGTGACTAATTTGTAAATAAAAACTAAAAAGAAGGTATAAATGCAACTAGCCCATTATTAAAACAGAAGTATATATTTAAAATTACGATATTTGATATTTTAAATTATTAACACTTGATATAATTTAAAAATAACACCTCTATATTAGTCCTTTACTAACAGCAGTACCCGCGCGATGCGGTGGAGTGTTGTGTATTATGTTAATAATAGTTTTTAAATATTATAAAAATTATTTATGTTACTATATAAAATAAAATTATTTATGTGAAAATAATTAAAAAATATTAAATATTCATGAAAAATAAGTTATTACAAATATTTAATGATATTGTGCAATAAATAATGAAAAAAAAATTTGAGAATGAAAGATGGATTGATATATATACACACGTATAAATATTTATATGTATACACATGTGTGTGTGTATATATATATGATAATAAATAAATAAAAATAAACCATTAAATTAATTCATTATGGTAATTAATTAAATTAAATAATTATAAAATATGATTATTTAAAAATTAATTATTTTTATAACGAATTATATGATTTAATCGTTATTATAACTTGTATTAAAAATAATATGCTTAGATTCTATGTTGCATGAGTTTTTTATTTAATTGGTTTAGTTTTTTTTTCATATACCAATAAATTTGAAAATATTTTTTATTTAAATTTTGATAAATTTGCATTAAAAATAATATATTTTGGTCAATAAAAACTACATATGAAATAGTTACGAGTTTGTTTTTCATTCACAAAAAATTGTATTCATATAAATGATAATATACATTTAATAGTTACCAATAGTTCAAATACAATAGGCAATATTTATAGTTGAAACAATAAATTTAAATTTTATACTTAATTATAAATTTATTGTTAAATGATGACACTCTGATGCCATATGGGTGTCAATAAAATATAAATTAAAATCATAAAATACAAGTCATTGTTTAGTAGGTTTATAAATTAATTGAATACTTATTTATATATTTAACAATATTTATTTATTTATTTATTATTATTATTATTATTTAATAATATAATTTTTAACATATAATTTAAATTTTCAAATTTTATTTTCAAATGCAAATTCCCTAAAAATATAATAAAATTGAAATTCACATGTTATTAATATAATTTAAATAATTTATTTATTTTTAAATTCACACGATATTTATGTATATTAATTTAAAATAGAATTTGTTGTATATTTAATGTGATATGATGGGTAATTTTTCTGTTTTTAATAGTTTTATTAAAAAAACTTAATAAATAATATAATCTTAATATATTTATTTTATCTTATATTTTAAATATTTTTATTAAAATTATTAATCGTATAAAAATTTTATTGAAAAAATATTATAATTTAATTTAATAAATTAATAATTGTAATATAGATATCCCACCACTTTGCGGGGTGCAATTTCTAGTTTTGCTCAAACTAAGAATCGTGAAAAAAAAAATTAAATAAAAAATTAAATTTCTTAACACAACGAAAAAAAAAAGAAACAACATTGCCAACCTTTAGCTTACATACTCCAAATGTACATGAGATAATGAAGGATAAATTAAAATCCATGTTTGTTTGATGGAAAATAATTTTATTAAAAAAATATTTTTTTTATAAAAGTTAAGTTTTTGAATCTTAGTTTTAGAATTTTATTTTTTGGTGTTTATAATTTAAATATTTAAAAATTAATAAAAATATAATTTCATATTTTAGATAGAAAAATATTTTCTTTAAAAATATGTTAAGAATAATTATTATTATTCTGTTGATTTTTAAGTTATAATTTTATGGAC
>CANYCX014614889.1:0-13423 GCA_948193385.1 Breynia disticha f. nivosa | reverse complement strand
TTTATCAATTTTATATTATTTATTATTTTTAATATTTCATAAAATTTATTTTATGAAATTTATATTATTTATTATTTTTAATAATATATAAAAATTATTTTACATATTTATATGTATGATATAAAAAGTATAATAATTGTGGGTCCAACTAATTGAGTATTAAAGTGGATGGTGAGGTTTATAGCATTATTATGAAGATTTTAAAGAGTTGAAGTTTATAGATAAAAAATTAGTGAAATGCTGAGTTGTCACTTTTATGAACCCCTATATGAGGTTCACCATTATTGATGCCCTAACATCATGATGATTCACAACTATGAGGTTACGTATGTAAGTAAAACTTACATAAACAACTCTTCATTGTGTTTGGATGGGCAAATTTTAATATAAGGCCAATGAAGAGGGAATTCAATGAGTCTCATTTTTTATTTTACTGAAACTGCACAGTTTACATAAAATAAATATTAATTTTACTGAATAAATCAATAACTTAAATTTATTTTTGTTGTATCGAACGATCAAAATCCGTTGCCTAAAGAGGAGACTCATAATAAAAGTCTCCGTTTGGATGAAGTGTATAAGAGGAGAATGAAAGAGAAATAATGAAAAAGTAAATAATTATAATTGTTTAACAGAATGAAAAAAGAGTGAAAAGAAAGAAAAAGTAAAAATTAGAAAAGACATTATTTACACTTTCTTTTCCTTCAAAGCTTACATACACCCTTATCACATTTGTTATACGGATAATTTAGTATTTTTATTATATATAAAATTTCACGTTTCTTTATTTACGCTCATTTTTTTATCTCCTAAACAAGGCCTCTACTATTTCTCTAACTTTCATTTACTTTCCGAACATTATCATTACTTATATTTACATTAATTACTTTTGCATACATTTCATCTAAACACTGCTCATTTGAAAGAATCATAAAATAAATTATGCCCATCATTTAAAAAAAAACTCGAGCAAGCAATAAACACTAGAGAAAATTTTCAAAAGAACAAACATACGCAAATGGTACATTTAGTGTTACACAACAAACTATTTTGACTTAGCAAAAAAACGAAAAAAAAAGTGCCAATAATAGACTAACAAATAGTTTGTGTCATAGATTTGTGAGTAAAATCATGGTTAAAATATTAAACCATTTTAACCTACGAACCAACCACCTAGCGCGTAGATCAACTGGCGTAAGGTTGTTTTAGCTTAACCAGATATCTTGAGTTCGAGTTATGAATACGTAACTGCTAAGGATGACAATTAAACCCGGAAACTGCGGGGAACCTGTTCCCCATCCTCGTTTTGACCGGGAAATCCCCGGTTTGACCAGGTATGGGGACGGGGACGGGTATTCCCCGCGGGAATGGAGGGGATACCATCCCCGCCCCCGTCCCTGTTTGGATCTCTTATGGGGAATCCTCGTCTCCGTCGGGTGATACCCGTATCCATATCCACTTATATATATTAACTATATATTTATATTACATGTATGTTATTATATATATATATATATATATATATATATATATATATATATAATTATTTTTTTTATTATTATGTTCTAATTATTAAGATTTAAATTATATATATATTTTATTTATATATAATTTTTTTTAAAAATTAATTTTTAGTATTGAAGCGAGTACGTGGGATCCCGATACCCGACATGGATGAGGATGATATCTAAAATTCATCCCGACGGGATGGGGTAGGGATAGGTTTGGGTTCATTTTAGGGACGACAGGGAAAGGGGTCCCCAAAGATCCCGTTCTCGTTGTCATCTCTAGTAGTTGTGTTAAAACTCGGTTGGGAGAGCTTTATCGCCTTTGTAGTTTTGCCCAGCTCAAATGAAGATTACTCTGAAATGCCCAAAATACCTCTTAGTCAGACAAAAAAAATACCAAAACCAAACCTTTGATTATGGTTGGTTAATTAAAAATGGAAACCGGTCGAAAGCTTATAAACAACTGTTTTTAATATGGAAATTTTATTCCAACCTCGCAATCAGTCTATGCAATCTCCCTTTGGCTCTTTCGTCATCACTCTCAGTTCTGTCTTTCAATTGTAAGTTGAAATCTCTTTGCATTTATCATTAATTCATTATTGCCCTAGGGTTTCCATTTTTTTATAATATTAATTCAGTTATTATTAGTATTTCTTTTGATTTTTGCTGAATGTTATTGTTGTTGTTTAGATGAGCGTTGTCACGGATTCACCTGTTCATTCGTCGAGCAGCGACGACTTCGCTGCGCTGCTTGATGCTGAGCTGGATTCTGGGTCCACTGACGATGTTGCGGCGGAGAATGAGCTGCTTTCTGAGGAGGAGGAGGAGGAGGAGGAGGGAAAATTTGATGGCGCCGAGGAAGAGGATAATGTGGAAAGAAGGTATGCTGTGCTGCTGATTTTACTTGAAAAAGATTTGAACTTTTGATTGATTAAGTAGATTGAAATGCAGGCGCAAGCGGATTAAGTTAGAAATGTCACAGCGCGATGAAATTACTGACGGATTGATTGACGAACCTAAAGAGCTGAAGTTAGGTAAATTGTAGTGGACCTTCAGTTATCGTTAATTGAAAAAGCTTTACCCTTGTAACTCTTTATTTGTTGGACCTGATTTGACTGTTATTTGTGACTAGGGGTGTATTGGTAGGAATTTATGTTGTGTAGTTTATGTTTTTCACTGTTGTTTAAACTGGTTATATATTCTTATTTTTTGGTGGAGTAAAATATAATTATTGACAAAGAAATGTTTTCTTATGCAGAAGCTTCCTCTAGTAAGGTTGAATGTACACATCCCGGATCTTTTGCGGGAATGTGCATGGCTTGTGGGAAAAGGTTAGATGACGAATCGGGTGTGGCACTTGCATACATACACAAGGTGGGTACTCTTTGAAATGATAAAAGATCTTTTTTTTTTATTTTTCATTTCTTGCATCTGTTATTTGGGTACAATTCTTTCTGTTTTCTGCTCTTTTATCTCATTATTCCCTTTAATGATAATACTGGAGAAAGATCTTGTAGGGACTAAGAGTTGGTAATGATGAAATTGTTCGAGTACGCAATTCCAATATGAAGAACCTATTGCGTCATAGAAAGCTTTACTTGGTTCTTGACTTGGATCATACATTGTTAAACTCTACTCATCTTGTACATATGACACCGGAGGAGGAATATCTGAAAGCTCAAGCACGTCCAGCTCAAGGTAATTTTGTTTCCTGGATATCTCATTAAAATCCCAGTGTTTAATTTTCCTAATGTAACTATTGTTAGTTGAATGCTGCCATGATTAAATCTTCTGCTTGTAACTACTGAATTTTGTGAAGTCTTGTAGCTATTCTTTGTTGTGATGATTTATTTAATGAAACTTTATCTTGTGTATTTTCTAGTATTACTTCTCTTTAGGCCAGGTTTGTGATTAGTATCTTATCATAGATATTCTTAGATAGTCCTCTCATTTATTCTCATTGTGCTTAGATTTGTGAAATAACAGCCAGTTTCTGAATTTGAAAATTTATACTGTTACTAGAAGGGGAAAAGGTGTTAGATATATTTCATATAAATAATTAAAGATACTTAATGAAGCTGTTGAAGAAGATATTATAGATGCAGAGACGAAGCTATTTATGTAATAAGTGCTAAAAATGCATCCTTCTTATGTCTACTCTTGTGCCTAAACTAAGCTTTTGCTGTCATGGATATGTAGTGGATTTCTGTTGTGCACTAAAGTTGGATAGTGACCGTTATTCACTTGAAGTGATCTTTCTCAAGGTTTTAAGTGAATTCTAACTCACATGCATATATTTTTTTCTTGAATGGAAAAATATGGTGTCATGGTGTATGATTTGATTTTGATAATGTATCATATCTTTCATTCTATGATAATTTCAGTTTACCAGATTGCTTTTACTCATTGATTCTTAAACTAACTGAAGCTATTGGTTTGCGTTGTGTTCATCATTTGATATTTTATTAAACAAGGATAGCCTCAAGCTACTAGTTTAGCTCAGTCTCTAGGTTGTGTGTTGAGCTTGAGGTTTGTGGCTTAAATGGCATCTTGTAAATCATGCAAGGCTTGGGCTTGCCTTGTTAACTGCTCTTTACTGTTGGTTTGAATTTATGATCAGCTGCTTGAAGTTGGAGGCCTATCCAGTCTGTTATTAATACCTATCCTTTAGCATTACTGATTTACCTCAAGCTTGTTTGTAATGGGTGAAACAGGCTTTCTGAGGTTGTGCTTGCAGTTACTCACAGTTTCAATAACAATGAATTATGCTTGTTTAATATTTTCATTGTTTTCTGTTCTATTAACTTTGCATTCATTTGAATTATTAGATGGTTCAGAAGGCAGTCTCTTCATGCTAAACTTCATGCACATGATGACAAAGTTGAGACCTTTTGTGCACCCATTTTTGAAGGAGGCTAGTCAGATGTTTGAGATGTATATTTACACAATGGGTGAGAGGCCATATGCAAAAGAGATGGCTAAGCTGCTGGATCCTCGAAGAGAATATTTCCATGATAGAGTTATATCTCGGGATGATGGAACAAGCAGGCACCAGAAGAGTCTGGATGTGGTACTGGGGTTAGAAAGTGCAGTTCTGATCCTTGATGATACAGAAAATGTTAGTGCACAGGCAGTCAGTTCTTTTTGTTTTTCAATTCATCTATATTCATGTGATCTTCAAGTTGTCAAATGAGAAAGGACTCAAAGGAGTTATAGAATTTCTGTTGGCAACTAATGAAGTTAGAATGGATTGGCCGGGTAGGCATCCTATTTTTCATAGTGCATCCTTTTGGATGGGCATGCTATTTTTTTTGTTTCAGTGGCCATTTTCCTTCTTATCGCAAAATTCATATCTTTTTTTGCCTTTTCTCCTGTTTTTGTCTCTCTCTCCTGGATGCTGTCATTCGTTTCTCTTCTGTTTGAGAACATTCTCCTCCCATGATGTCCTTTGTTTACTTTAATTTATGCTTCACGAGTATCTCCCAACACAGCTTGGCATCTTATGTGATAACACTACTTGAGAGGCAGGGACTGACATTCATGTTTACCTTGATCTGTTTACACGTTAGAAACTGGCACCGAAAAGTTGTCTTGTAAAGACCAGAAGGATTGTTCCATTTCAAGTCTGTCTCCCCCACTTGCGTTGCCATCCCTTTTTTTGTTTCTTGATTACTTGCCAAGAGTTGTATGCTACAGTTTTTTAAGTGTAACCTTTTTTTCCCTGTAGTTGGAACATGACATTTACTTGTATGCTTATGAGCTTCATTCTTGTGTCTTAGGCATGGACAAAGCATAAAGACAATCTGATATTGATGGAGAGATATCATTTTTTCGCTTCAAGTTGTCACCAATTTGGATTCAAATGCAAGTCCATGTCAGAGCAACAGACTGATGAGAGTGAATCAGATGGAGCACTTGCTGCTGTTCTTGGAGTTCTTCGGAAAGTCCACCATGCGTTCTTTGATGTAAGTTTCATCCCACCTTTTCATTTGATGAAATTGCAGAAATCCATTTTGCTATCAAGTATCAACAGTTACTGATGAGGAAACTTGCAGGGACTGGAGGGTGATCTTGACGGTAGGGATGTGAGGCAGGTTGGTGTTGAATTATGTTTTCTTTTTTTCTATTCTTGTTACCCTGTCCTAACTCACTTTGACCAGTTCATTTATAAGGATTGATTCATATCAAAATTCAAAAACATGAAAGTGCTAGCAAATGGGATTTTAGTTTTAAATACATAATTGTTCTTATCCGCTCCTCTTTGAAGTACTTTCTCAACATATTTGTTTTGATTTCCCTGATCTCTTGTTATGCTAGGCTGAGATTGGTCAAAATATGGCACATCTGTTGCCTGGGTTTTTCTTTCCGGATGCTAGAAAGAGCGATGATTTTTCTCTTTGTTTTTGTGAAAAGTGAATTTGTTTAGTGCTTATTTTGTTAATGTGTCATTAAATGTATATTTCAATGTGTTAATTTCCAACATTACATGATCGTTATTTCAGCTTTGTTATGTCTATTTATTGACCTTCTATAT
This sequence comes from Breynia disticha f. nivosa, assembly GCA_948193385.1. Taxonomy (NCBI): domain Eukaryota; kingdom Viridiplantae; phylum Streptophyta; class Magnoliopsida; order Malpighiales; family Phyllanthaceae; genus Breynia; species Breynia disticha. Next base: position 7,381 of record CANYCX014614889.1, on the reverse strand, counting down.
TGATCTGCAGGCTTTAAAGGCAGCTCGTAAAGATGTTCTAAAAGGGTGTACAATTGTCTTCAGCAGAGTTTTCCCTACACAGTTCCAGGCTGATAATCACCATCTCTGGAAGATGGCTGAACAGTTGGGGGCCACATGCTTAACAGATCTTGACCCATCAGTAACCCATGTGGTGTCAACAGATGCCGGAACTGAGAAGTCACGATGGGCAGTGAAGCAGAATAAATTTTTGGTAGATCCACGATGGGTCGAGGCTGCAAATTATTTGTGGCAAAAGCAGCCTGAAACGAACTTTCCTGTCAACCAAACAAGCAATCAATGATCGACATCTTCAGTTAGGTAAACAATTTCGTTGTGGTAGATATTCATGTGTGAACCATCATTAATTGCATTAGAAAATTTTGTGGATATTGGAAGAGTAATGAATGCTAGTTGTGTAAGTGCAAGGGAGAAACTAATTCATAGATCTGAGGAACTTTGTTTTCTTTCCTCAGAGAGAAGATTATTCTAGGTGTTCATCCGTTAAGTTGTCGTTGTCGTTGTTGTAGCCGTTTGAACCTAGCTAGAATCTCACAGATACACAAATTTCATCAGTTAAGTTGTAGTTGTCGTTGTTGTCGTCTTTGCCATCTGAACCTAGCTAGAATCTCACAGATACGCAAACTTCATCTCTTGTGTACATATTGTAACTGAGTTACTTATGATCCAATATGTGATAATTGTTGACAATTTTCTGGAAATCTCTGACCAATCTTCCTTCGTGTGCATATGTGAGACTATATAATCACACTCTTCTACTGTTAATAGAATGCTTCTCCAATAATCTGTAATGATCTGCTGTGCTTTCAGTTTTCATAATTCGTAAAGTGGCAAATCTTGTGATTGTTTTAATATCTGTTATCATCAGATTGTATGATTCATTTCTGCTGTCATCCTGTTTGATTGTATTGCTGGTGGAGTTTTCCTTTCGCAGCTGACTTCGGAGAAGCAACTAAATATTCATTAGAACATGGTTGAAGCATCGAACCGTCGATCAGAGTTTGAAGACGTTGCTCTGTTTCTTAACTCTCTCACACCTAACAGTTCGCTTTGAAATGGTCATAAATTAGAATTTTTTAAAGGCGAATGGTGAAAAATGGAGTTTGTGAGTGACGAATTCAGAAATTTTTACTAGAGGATGAAATCGACTGGTGTAGGACACACAATAAAGAGCGTAGAAAAATACACGGTAAAAAGGGAGATAGTGGCACGGCAAAAGGGCGGTCGCATCCCCCTGTTTCCGCAAAATCACATTTACGCACGAATTGTTGTTGTTCTGACTCTATTTTACTGATTGATAGTGAAAATATCATTGTTGAATTTAGTCAACAACAAAGATAAATTAGAAATATACGATAACAATTTCTAGCTCTGTAACAGTTCTATGGGAGTCATACAGACTTAGATTTACTGGTTTACCAAATTTCAACGGAGATTCTGTCCTTGCTCGTGGGTTAATCCGGTTTCTTACCTAAATTTTTTTTAAAAGAAGAATTGTTTCACGTGTTGCTTTTTGCCTTCTCATTTATTAGGAATTGCGCGAGTCTCTTGAATACTCTCTCATCCCCACACATTTTCTATATATAGTGTCTTCATAGATTGTACACTTATCTTTTTAAGTCCATTTATGATAAATATATTGTGTCATTTTTAACCTGATAAACATTATTTTAATGGAGTGTTTTCAAATAAAAACTTTTAAGGGCATAATAGTAATAATACATAATTTAACTAACTTTAACTACCACAATTATCATTTTCTTAAAAATCGTAGAAGTTAAACTATGCCTATTTTTATGCAACGGAAGGAGTAATAAGTTACGAAACCTAAAAACAAAGTAGAATTTCAATAAAATTAATAAAATAAAGAGAGAGAATATTCTATGCTCAAGGATTTCAGCAATAATAAATGAAATTAACTAAAAAAAATTGGAACAATCCGAAAACTACAACCAATGAAACAACAACACGTAACCAATCCCAGTTAATTGACCCGCAGCGGATTAATTCCCAATTTCTCAGCAAAAACGAAACAAAATTAACACAAATCCTTAATATCTAATCAAAAACACTCGCAAAATCCCACTAGATTTTCTCTCAATTTTTTATTCAGGTAACAATCTTTCTTCTCGTCTCATTATTTTATCCCTTTTTTGTGCTTAAAGTAATTCTGTTGATAAAACACTGTTGAAAGTGAATGTCTTTTGGGAAAATTGAGGATTTGATGTTTTGTATTGTAGGATTTTGGTCAATTCTGAGTTTTTTTTTAAAACAATCAATTCTGAGTTAAAACAAAGCGGATGTTAAGGCATTGTTTGGTTTTATAGAAATGCATGTAATTTTGATCATTTATGCAATGTTTTCTGTTTGTAACTATCAAAAGGTGTTAACTTTTTGCAGTTTGTGCGAGTTTTGATTCATTGATTTTTCGTGTAGCCGAAAGATGTGACATTATAGGGATTTAATTGATGAAGAATGTTGAAATTGAGTTATTTTTTCTTCTGCTCCTGTTATTTCTGTTCATTTGTACTGTATATATGTTTTCACCGAAATTGGGTTCGTTGAACGATATCTATGTTCACATTGCGACGCTGTGTAATTTTGTGATTCGCGAGCAAATTACAACACAAAAATTCTCAATTCAGCCATCTTTTAATCAAGTTTGTACATAACAACATAAATCTTGGATGTAAAGGGTGCAGACAAGTCATCAATAAATGTTTAGTTGGCTGCGAAAGAGTACGTTTTATGCTCTTTGAGTACAAATTTAATCACTTTCAGCACAAGTTTTCTAGATTTTCACCTCTGCAATTGTAAAATTATAGTGTTCCTTCTAATGATGGATGAGCATCTATCAGCTTAGAAACTGTCAATTTGAGGTATTATTTACCTCAAATTGGTAGTAATCAGAGTTTCTAATGGTTTCTCTTATCTTTGGTTGTAGATGGATGTGGTTGAAAACAATAATCAACCGAAGCATGAACGATCAAGGACAAGGTGGACGGCAACTCTTGATAAGATATTTGCGGAGTTGGTGGTCAAGCATATTCAGATGGGGAATAGACCAAACAATGTCTTTGACAAGAAAATTTGGAATCAAATACGCGACGAATTCAATAAGCTGACAGATCTCAATTTCAACAACGATCAATTGAGAAAGCATCTTGACATACTAAGAACGCGCTTCTACAATTTAAAGTCAGCTTCTATGCAGAATGACTTTGCAATGGACGGTTCTTATAGCGTTGGATTTGACTTGTGGGAAGACATTGGGGTGTGTTTAACGTCTGTTACTAAGTGATTTGGGTTTTTTCTGTGTAGAATCATACTGTTTATCCTAATACTCTCCAGTTTTAGGCTCAATCCAGGCAAGGAACCGTAAAAGCTAAGGATTGTCCAATATATGATCAACTCTGCACAATTTTCATGGATACATCAGCTGATGGAAAGTATGCACAATCAAGCCACTTCGAAGGCTTGGATAAACCCATTAGCAGCGATATGTCAGGACCAGGCTTAGCTTCTTGTCCCCAAGGCGGAAACAATCATCCTGAAAATCCTGCATCTCCGAGATTAGCTCAAGGGAACTCTTTGCCATCAGAGAAGGTAGCAAAAAATGTTCCTGCAAAGAAAAGGAAACGGTTGTCTGGAACGCCATCTTCGTCAGGCCATAACGTAATGGATGAAGACTTGAATGAAATAATGGCTGAAGCCTTGTTAGATATGGTAGCTGCTTCCAGCTGGAGAATGGTAGGTGCAGTCCAAAGCAATGAGAAGTTCAGCATAACTAACTGCATTAAAGCACTGGACGAGATACAGGGCATTGATCGACAGCTCTATTTTGCTTCATTGGACCTGTTTGAGAAACCAAAATTGCGAGAGGCATTTCTTTCTCTCAAAGATAATCAGACACGGTGTTCTTGGTTGCTGGGTAAATGTTGTTGATCCTCTATATTTTTAGTTCTGAATTGACAACTTAACCTTAGCTTTTGTTTCACTTAGGGTGGTAATTCGTGTTAGTAAGTCGTAATTGTGTCAGTGATTTTTTTTTTCTAATTGTTTCGATAGTAATTCTCAACAAAAAGTTACATTTTGCATTTGGGAGGTTTGTTTGGTCGTTCGGTTTTGAAACCAAATTCTAGTTCCACCAAACAGATGTTAAGTTTTACATTATTGTTTAATTTTTTCAGCACTTAATTTGCAGTTTTAAAATCTTACATCGAGCAAGGTTTGAGATTGTACAATAAGAGTTTATCTCCTCTACTTCATATTGGGAATTGATTTGCCGTCAGATCAAATATAACGCAGTAAAAATAATTCCGCAATAAGATTACTTAATTTACGGCGAAAGGGCTCGTGCCCTGCCAAGAGGTCAATATATACTTCATAAATCTCTCTCCCAAAGTATAAATTCAATCGAGTTAAGTAAAATTTCTGTATCCGTTATTGAATTTAAGCTTTTATGTACTATTTGTATTGATTTCTTCATTACTTGTCGAGAATTGCATGCGACTATCGATTTGACTCCGTTTATTTAGAAAAATTTATTTTCTCGGAAAATAATTTTTTATTTTCTTAATGTATGCCATTAAATGTATATTCCAATGCGTTAGCCTCCGCCATTAGATGACTTCTGTTTCGTTATTTCAGCTTTTTTCTTATGTCTATTAATTGACCTACTCCATTGATCTGCAAGCTGAGGCTTCTCATTATTTGTGGCTAAAGCGTCCCGGGGAGAATTTTGCTGCCAATAACATTCTCAATTCCCGTTAGTCTATCGCAATTGCGTCATGTTACTATTAAATCATTATTTGTGATATAAACGTTATAAAAATTTATCTCATAACATTTGTACCGTATCATCAACGCATACTCACGACTCATGTTATTGTATTAAAAATTGAGAGTTCCACCAAACAAACAATAAATGATCAAAATCTTGAGTTAGGTTAACTATTTTGTTGTGGCAGATAATCATGTGTGGACCATCATTAATTGCATTACAAAATCCTGTGGATATTGTAAGAGTAATGAATAGCAGTTAGCTGTGTAAGTGGAAGAGAGAAGTTAGTTCATAATTTGTGAACCTATTTTATTTTTTTCCTCAATAAGAGAGAACATTATTAAAGGTTGCCACAGCTTAAGTTGTCGTTCTCATTCCATTCTGACCAATTTTTTTTTTTTTTTTTGCAATATCATGACCAATCGTCGTTCGTGTGTATGTGTGTGAATGCGTATGTACACTCTTTAGCTGTTATATCTTTTAGCGAGATGGAACGCGAAGAAGTACAACAGAACTTTAGAAGCCATAACTTTTTATATGAGTGGAGTTTAGGATGCATAATATATCATATTGAAGTTCGTGACGAGAACTACAATATATATCGGGTTTATCCCTACCGACCCACAACGAAACCCAAATAATGTTGTTTGGAGGAGTTTAGAGACTCAAAACATTTTTCAGGGTTATTTTTATTTTTATTGCACTTTTATTTTTTCAGTTCCTTAAACCCTAAAATTTATCCTTTTTGAAGGCAGTCTCTGCATCTCACTTAATTTCTCTCTCCAAACGTGTGTTTTGGATGCTTATTTTTTTGTTCTTCGAATCAACAAGATTATAGAAGGATTGCTTCGGCGAATCAACGAAATTAATCATTATTGTTTTTGTTTAAAAATTTTCTGCTACTTCAATGCTTCTCAATGACCGATCCTTTTATATGCCTTATCTTATAGTTCTACATCTTGCCATGTCAGCTTCGACGCAAGAAAGAACAGTGAAGTTGTTATGCTAACTCGTCTATTTTCTATAAACACTGAAACTTTTTAACTTAAATATCGTTCTTTTATAAAAATTTCTAAACTCAACGCTCTCTGTAAGTATGTAATTGTGATTATATGTTGTGTTTTTAATTTTCATAATTCCCTGAAGTGAGAAATCCTGTAATTGTTTTTAATTTCTCTCATTATCACATTCTATGACTCATTTCTATCAACATTAGATTAACAATTAAAGTATTGTCATCAAAATTACAGGTTTGATTATATTGGTTGTACAGTTTTCCATCCATAGCCGTTTTGTATGACTTTGAAGACGAAACTAAATATCTTTATATTAAAAGTTAGAACATGCTTGAAGCATCCAACCATTGATGATCAGAGTTTTAAATTTGAGAGGAACATATAAACTAACTGTTCTTAAAGGCTTGTGGTAAAAATGGAGGTGGTTCTTCGATAATTGATTGGTAAATCATTAAAGTAGATTATAAATTTATGTTGATATTGATGGATTACATTTGAAAATGCAGGAAAAGTGTCGTGCTTTTTTATGTTATAAGATCCGCATAGCATATTTTCTCGATTCGTCATTCATTCTGTTAAGGTGTAGGTAGTCTGCATCTTCAGAGACATGTCTATTTCATCGAGTTTTCTTCAAACAGTGCTCACGCCATAAATAATGACATTTCATAAAAAATAGTACGACACAACTATGACATGTCTAACATGAATTGACTCATTTACGAGTAAAGAGACCTGTGTTTTTACTACACAGACTCCCGAGCCTTGTCAACACCGATACATGGCCTTGTGAATTTTAGAACTGTCAATTTTTGACACAATAATACAATTTGTAAACACACGTTTATGACACAACACAAATTCATTTTTTAATGACATTTGATAGAAAATAGCACGACACAAATATGACACGTCTAACACGAATTGACACCTCTTTGATTTTATTTTTTTGTCTGAATCCTGATATCTCCAACCCACTAGACCGAGACTAATCCAGTTTGGGGAGGAGTTCTAGGTGGTTAGATTTCATTCCCCTCCCAAGCGGCGTTGTGGGGGATCGAACCGCAGTCCGCTCTACCAAATTCAACCCAAATCATTACTGAACCAAAACACGCCTCTCTTTATTTTATGATAAAGAGACTCGTGTTTTTGCTACGCAGACTCCCGAGCTTAATCATTGCAATCCCTTTGTGAAGAGACACCCCTTCTCCCCACTAGGGGTAAACAAAAACCGAACCGAACTGAAAAAACCGACCGAACCGAACCAATTCTAACCGAACCGATATTAAAACCGATGTTAAATAGATGGATATAAATCTGAAATTTAGAAAACCGATTTGAACGGTTCGGTTACGGTTTGGCAAATTGAAAAACCAAACCGATCCGAACCAAACCGAAATATGTATATATATATATATATATATATATATATATATATATATATATATATATATATATTATTTTTTTATTATGGCCAAACAAAACTATTTAGATGGCTCGCACAAAGTGAGTTAACACAGCGGGGGGGAGAGCGAGGGCACCCCGC
>CANYCX014613315.1:0-13299 GCA_948193385.1 Breynia disticha f. nivosa | reverse complement strand
TTTTCTTTTATGGTTGATAGTAGGTAGTGTTAAATGGCATTTCTATTATCACTTACAAATGGATGATTACGCAAAGAATTTTTTAAGAGGAGCGAAATGATTAGTTAAAAGATAATTCAAGAAATAATAGGAAGCTAAGTGGTATTATAAAAAAATATGCGGTAAAAAAATTGAAACTATAAGAGTATATACAATAAAGAAAGTGACCCCGCCTCCCTTTGTTTCCGTTCCAGCTTACATGTTTGTTTGTTCAAGTTTTTTTTGCCTTTTTTTTATTGGAATTTTTTGTTTTTGTGCAAGGGATTATATATTTTTTTGTCCGTTATTGATGAATCACGACTTGGTCTAATGAGACCCGTTATTTGTGAATTACATTTTTGACAAATTGTGAAATATTATTTTAAAGGAAATATATTATAAAAATCTGAACAAATCGACCAATCAAATTGGTAAGTCGATAAATTGTACAATTGGTTCGGCGCAGTTTTAATATTCAGACAGATCTATAAGTGAACTCACATTAAATTAATGAAAAATTAATGAATCATATCAGTTTTAAGTATTAAAAAAATAAATAATCTCATATATATTATTTATATTATTTTAAATTACCAATTTAACCAGTGAACCAACCATTTAATTCTTTTCTTAAGATCTTGTTTTAATTAAATTAACATATGATGATATTTGAAGGTTAGTGTATGGATTCACTCTTTTTACTTTTTTTGTCTGAACTAGGAGGTATTCTGGACACCCCAAATTAATCCTCGTTCGAACCGAACAGGATCACAAGGGTAGCTAAGCTCTCTCAACCAAGTACGCAGCTGCGTACCCAGGACTCGAACTTGAGATCTCTGGTTAAACTAGAATAACCCCATGCAAGTTGATCTACACGCTTGGTGGTACCAAATGATCTCTAAAAAGCTCAGACTGTAGCTGAAGCATTTGTTTACAAAGAGACTAGCGAAAGTAATATCTTTAAATTTATATCTCAAACAAAATGCAGTAAATTACACACTTTTTCTTTGATGATAATCGATAGTATTTTAAGTGGTTGAGACACACCTCTTAACTTTTGTTAATCAATGAAGTATAATGATTAACAGTTTTCCCCAACAAGACTCAAACATGTTTGCGCTTTGTATTGGTTTGAATATACATTGGATTGAATAAAGCAAATCAACTTTGAAAATTTATCAGCACAGAATTCATAGATTTGGTTGCTGTGTCCATACCATGTCCACTTCTGATTAAGTTGAAGCTCTAAAGATTGGTTGAAGATTGTGACAACTTCATAATAACAGCTTGATTTGAAGAAAACCCAATAGGGCATTGCGAATGTGACTGGGAAATATAATGTTAAATCTACTTCTTCTCTTCCCCATTCCATCTTTTCACACTTGATGCTTCAAGATTTTATCTGTAAAGTTGCATGTCGTTCTCCTAATCAAAGGCTTGATTATGAATTTTTGTGTGCCTCTTCTCAAGAAGCCAAGTTAAAGTGGGGTATTGGTCGAGCATTCTCATTAGAAATGGGAATAATCTTGTCAATTTGTACAAGTACTTGTCAAGGAATTTTACATGGTGAGAGATCGATGTTGAAATCACGACCACCAAGAAAATAAAGGAGTCTCCAAATAAATGATCAAATTGTTTTTATTTTGTAAATTTTAGGACGTGTTAGGTATCCCACTTTATTACTATTTATTTTCTATACCACTTTCCTTAAAATTAATCTATTTTATAGAAATTAAGTATTTAAGAATTTTGTTTAATTGATTAACCTATTTGATTATACCATATTTTAAAATTTAAGAGTCCGTCTATGATATATTGGGTGGCTCTATGCGTATTTAATAATGTATTGTAAGTTTTTTTTTTTGAGATTACAATTTATTGTAAGTTAGCATAACAAATATATGAATAAGTAATTAAGTGGTAGGAACAATCGCCCAAGTGAGTAGATAATCAATGAAAAACTTTTGGATTCTGGTCATATCTTTATAAAAATGGCTAGCTTTATTGAAAAATTTTCGATCTTTGTTTAATTTTAATTTTAGCCTTCGTGTTTTAAGTTTGTTACTTCTCATTCTTATTTGTTATTCTATAACTTCATGTGCCAATGAATGTCAAATACTTATGCACAATCAAAGGGCTTCTGATCAAAAGTTTGACATTCACATTGTTTGATCGTGCAACAACTACACTCGAAGGGAGAATTTACTCATAATAATTAAAATTAGTTGTAATTCACATTAGTGTTATAGGAATCAGATCGGTAATTGAAGCAGAAAAATGACTGGGTGGTTAGCTCATTGGTCAAACTGGTAATTTAAAAATAATATAAATAAATAAATAAGTATATATAAATATACAAAATTATTTAATTTTTAAATTATTGAAAGTTTTTCAATATTTAAAACTGGCCCAAATCACCGATAGAACCGGTCGGTTCGTTGATTTTCACCAGTTTAATACCAATTCGCTTGCAGACTGATTTGAATGGTAAACAAGAATCGGATCAGTGGTCAATTTACCGGTTCGACCTACCGGTTTAGTCCGATTTTTATAACATTGCTTGATATACAGGGACGATAGAATTAAAAGGCCTGAGGAATCGGTTTTCTCTTTGTCGTGTTCACTTATTTAGTTATTTCTTTTTTATTGTGTATTTTTCTATAGTATCGCCTTTTACCGTATTATTTGTACTATTTTTAATTCGTCTATTTTCACTCTTCTCTCTTAAAAATAATTTTATATTCGTCACTGTTGACATAACTTTGTGTCATGTACAAGTAGGAGTTTATTTGGTTGGGGTAAGTGAAGAGGAGAAGTTGAATTTCCCGCGAAGTATAAAAATGTGTCTTGTTTGATTACATATTTGACCACATCTTCATGGAAAGTTCAATTCTCTACTTTCCTTATTCATAGGAAGTCACTTACCTAGCAATTGCACTTCCTAAAGAATTTGAGTTAATTTTACAATATTGTCCTTGAATTTTTCTCATAAAATAATATTGATGATTGATAAAGATAATTATGTAAATATTAATTTTAATTTTGAAAATAATTCAATAAATATTATGTATTTCCCAGGAAGTAATGTTTTAAAACTCAGACTGATCCAGTTGGTCGAACCAAAAACCTAGTGACCCGACCAGTAAACTGGTCTGGGTTGACATTAAGGACCAGAATGACAGTGTTAGAATGAATAAAGCAGCAAGAAAATGAACAATAAAAATTATAAGAGATCAATAGAATTTACATGGAAATCTGCATATCGTTGTTCAACAAATAGCTCGTAGTTGCTCGACTGAGTGAGTCTCGAAGAAAAGCTCATTGGGGCCCACTGTCCGACCACGCCGCTCTTCCTACGACAAATATTAAAATGTGAATAATAATAACAAAATAAAATAAACTAAAATAAACATTATAAATATTGCATACCATCTTCTGACGAACCTGGGAAACAACCGGTTACTTAAAGGAAAGAGGCTATAATTCGTGCCAAATTTTAACGACGAATACTTGACGACCACATTGTCGCTAAAATGACGTCGTTAAAAGTAGTGAAGCGACCAGTTATGCTCAAATATAGACTTATTTTTTTAGCTAGGTTTTTGGTTTAAAATGGGGAACTTCTTTGTTTTTAGACGGGAAACTTCATGTTTTGCTTTATTTCCTATTGTTAGATTCAAGCGTTTTCGAAGTATAATGAGAGCAAAGATGGTTTTATCCAATTATCCTCAAAGGGAAAGGGCAAGAGTGTAACGTGCATGCTATATTTTGATCATGCGACATGCATCGAGTAAAGTTAAATAAAGGAAAGAGGCCCCAGGCAGCTTCATCGTAGTTTCTGCAACGAATAAAGATAAGAATGTGCGGACAAGAATACGCTTTTACTTTGGAATGACACTTCTCATGCATGACTGCTTCCATTTTCCTTTTGTTTTTGTACATTTTAATACACAATATTTACATAACATGTATCTAAAAGTTCTACTGAGAATTATATAATACAAGAGCAATGGTTTTTAGATTCCGAAATCTTTATGGCATAAGCAAATTGCAAAACACATTGAGAATGAAATCTTGTATAGATTTTGCATGCCATCTTTCTGTTGTTTGTTTCAGTTGTACTTTTAATGAAAAGGCAAACAAAATAATTAATATAGTTTTGCAATATATAACTGAATCGAATTAATAATAATTTTCATAACTGGAATATTTGTATTCACTGCTTGTAAATAGGCTAAAATCAAGCAAAGTAGGAGTTGGTAATAAAAGTAGGGAAGAGAAGGGTCTCTTTCCACATGCAAAAAAAGAAATAAGGAATGAAATGTCGAGTTCAACCTAAAAAAGGTGATATTCAATTCTTTCGCTTTATAAGAAGATTTTGGAGGCTTTTTAAAGGGAGAGGATTGTTATTAGTTAGTATTAGCAATGCTAGGGTTTTGTGGGTATGTTCAGAGATTTGGTCCCATAAAGAAGTTGCAGGAAGAATTGTTTTAGTGCAGGCAGGAATATCACAACATGGCCTAACTTTTTGGGATTCTTCATTATTAAGCTTCTCACTTCACCTCTATTAATTAGCAGTGATTCCCTTTCACTGTTTCAATTTTAGAGCTCTTGTATATTTTATCGCAATCAACGATTACGTGTCATATAGATATCTTCTTTTATAAGACAGTTTCTGTCTCACGAAAACGACTCCATTGAGAACATACTCAACGGAACCTCATAAGAACTGAATTTTGAACTAAACATACGCCTCGTAGAAAGTAAGCGGTGTATGTGATGTAAGCATGGTAGCTTCCCATTGAGGACGAAAAAGTTGTTGGATTTCCACCTAAAGTCCAATGTGGTTGGTAATATTTAATGTGGAAAGAGAGCATACTGTTGAGCATGAAATAATGAAAATTGGAATTCATGACAAGAAGAAAAATATAGTAGGGAGTGCAACTTTGGTGATGTAAAAATTTCAACCAATAGAAGGGATCAGCAATGGGTTGGAAGAGCAAGAGTGATTGGAAGCCACTCTTTGGATTAAAGCTATGAAAGTTGAACTTTATTCAAATCATATTATTGTGAAGGAATATTAGTATACCTTGTCAACTGTGTGTGGATTATCGAGATAGAGTGTTTTGGGTGAATTTAGTGGAGTGCCATTTACCCAGTTTCTAATTATTAGCTTTACTTTATAATCCCCCCTCCCTCCAAGTGGGAAGATACAATTTTAGACTTTTGGGTTGTAAATACCATAAAATTTCGATCGAATTAACCGATCGAATCGGTAAATCGGTGAGTTGATCACAAGTACAGTATGATTTTATCATTTAGATCGGTATGTAAGTTAACTAGTATCAAATAGATAAAAAAAATCAATAAATCAACCAATTTAATCAGTGAATTAGGCAGATTTTAAATATTAAAAAAATTAAATAATTTTAAATATTAAATATCTTGTTTATTTATTTATATTATTTTTAAATTATAAATCGATCAGTAAACTATCAGTTTGATCAATAAATTAACCACTCAATTTATTTTTCGATTCGGTATGTTATTTGTTTGAGTATATTAACATGAAAAAACTATGAATATTTGAATTTTAGATTGGTTGAACTCCTTTTGGAAAATGTCGGAAAAGTAACTTTCTAATTCAGGAGAGCTTAACTAATAAAAATGTTGTTATATATCAGTCCTGCCATATGTTTAATATGTAATGTAATTCTATAAGTTGGTAGTTAAAGAAACATTTTATAATAATTTTCTTTTGGAATTTTTAATTTGTGGTGGTTTTAAAATATTTTGTTAATTTAAAAGATATTTATTGAATACAATAAAAGTAAGTTTAAAAAATTGAGTTATCTAAAGTGAGTTGAGTACATTTAGCGGTAGTGATAGGTTAAAGTAGAGCGAGTTTTTTTTAAAATTGATTATGAATTTAAAGTGATATGTAAATTTTTATTCAACTATATTTCAAATAATTACTTTTGGATATTATGAATATAGTTTTTTATTAGAATATTTAAAATTAAAATTCCTCATTAACTGAATAATTATGCAATAATTAAACCCAAAAAAAATGTCACTCCACAACTTCTATAACTTTCAAAGAAAATAGGAGTTCCACGGTTTGGCTGAATCTTTTAATTTACTTTGGTAATTGACTTGTAGAGAAACTTTGAATGCAATTAATTACTATTTACCTGTACAAAACATCACATTAATGACTTAAGCAGACTTTGTGCAATTTAACCTATAATTTTGAGAGGGTGAAATGAAATATGTTATTGTATTGTCAGATGAGATGGGGGCAGATGACTCATTTAGCTTCGATACGGACATGAACAATCATTTAATCACATAAAACAGATTAATTCTCCCAAAAATTAATTTCTTTCCAGGAATATTTTTCATATTTTAAAATCTTATATTCTAAAATTATATTTTTTGTTATTTTATATTCAAATAAAAAAATATATAATTTTTTATTTTAAATAAGAAAATATTTTCTTTAAAAATATTCTAAAACTAATTATTATTTTCCACTTATTTTTAAGTTATAATTTTGTTGACTTATTTTTCGTTAGTACTAAACATTAAAAAATCAAAAAAACATTTTCTCATAAAATGAATTCCTTCAAATAAACGAAGCCTAAGTTAATACTTGAAATCTATGTTGATATCTAGTCATAAGATAAGTACATAATTGTAATTAGCTTTTTTTTACTTTTTTTTTTATTTCAGTTAGGAGCTGAGATCAAAGCTGAAAATGGAAATTAAAAAAAATAATTCAAACTTATATGTGAAACTTATTAGACGATACCAAATATATTATAAATATTTGTTTGCAAATCATGTACATGCATTTACAAAACACATTATTTGTATTAAAATACATGAAATAAGTCAAAAACATATCTGAAAAAAATTTAATAATTCAATCACTTTCGATTTTGGCCTTTTGTTTGATTTTATTTTAAAAAATAAATAATTCGTAAACTCAGAAATATTTAATTTTTTCTGCTTTAGAAATGGAGATACAACCATACATAGCAAGTCAAATGAAAAACACAAACTATAGCACGGCTTGATATGAAATGACAAAACTACCCTCGTACAGATTATCCATTAAATGATGATGTCATGACATGTTCTTCAAGTCTCATCATTATTTTGTGGATGCTATCATTTACGACTAATACACAATATTAACACCTTATTTAAGGGAGGTGTGAGTCAAAGCAAACTTGGAAATTTATAGGCTAATTTTAAAAGAGCCTACACATGATGATGCAACAATTAAGTTATCTTAGCTAAGCAAAAGGCCAGTTTTCAACCTGAAAAAAACAAAAGTTCATCCGTCATATTAGCATCTCAAAAGATTTACTTTAGGGACTTGGTTTCATCATTACCAGACCTCCATGGAACACATCAAGTTTTTAAACGCAGAAAGAAGCAGCATGTCCACATATACGTTTTAAGCTGCAGGGATTAAAGCATAAGACATCAACCATCAGTTTATAAATACAGAACATCAGCATGGCAAATAGGATTCACAGAACTGAAAAGCTAATACTACCGTTTTGCGCACTTTATACTGCTGCAGTTGCAGTTTCAACTGTTAAAGAATTCATACAGAACTTCATTCCTCCGCAAGCGCCCTGCAAACAACATGGACAAAGTTCCATTCAACTGAATATTGTCAGCAAGGCTTTTGACCAATCGAGCCAAACACCAATCCTTCAGAAAACCACCATAAACCGGCATCTTCTGATTTGGGGGCATTCGCTAACGACTAGCTGGTCGCTGCAGACATTCATTAATCATTACAGATCTAGCATAAACCAGCTCAGACAGAAAATTCCCAATTTATTACATGACAAGGGGTTTATTTGAAAATATGAAAAAAATTGGAAAAGACGCATAAAAGATTATATACAAGCAGAAAGACAAACAAATTTGTCCATGGATACCGTGTTACAGATATTGGAGAACTCTTCCCTTCTCTCCCTCTTGGGGTAATTTCCTCCCAACAAACAGCAGCCACTGAAAATAGGCTGTCCGTAGAACTTTGTAACTTATTGCATGCGGCCGTTTCTGTACATGCACATCACAACTTCACAACGTCGTGATGGTAGAAGGCTTAGCAAGCACGCGCTTCAGAAAGCCGACTTGTGACAGGCCCAGAAGCACCAGAAACTTTCAAAGACGCAAAAAGGCACGAGAGCCTTGCCATCATAGGCCGTGACTTGATTCTCGGAATAACTGCTAATTCTTTGCTGTTTGCTTCACCCTCGCCGCTGTGATATCCTTCAAGATCTGCTTTCGTTATAAAAACGGCATCTCCTGAAGTAGAATTTGGGGAACTTTCTGCCTGACACCTACTAAATTCCTGAACAGCCTGTGTATATTGACATAAAAATTACCAAGACGGTTATCCAATGTTCCAAAAGAAACCATACAACCCAACTGACTCAGAAAACATATTAAATCAGCTCCTGATGATTGCCATAACCATTTTGGTTTAAAAATTGAACTACTTACATACGAAGTTCAATCACAGCATCGGTAATATTTAAAAAGAGATTAGTTATGCACTTGAATCAAGATATACATCAGCAATCAGTAGCCAAATCTCACAGAATGATTAAATCAATTCAATATGCAGACTCAAAAAAACCTCACAATAAAACTTGTAGTCATTAACTACCTTCCATTGTGAAGGGGCTAACAATACTCTAGGTCTAATGGACCGTACATGTTCCAAAGCAGCAGTAGGCGTCATTTGCTTATACTCCACCTGAAAGATCACAAAACAACAACCAGAATCAAAATGTGTTCAAATCTTAAGACCAAACCAATCAGGCGATCCAATTAAACATACCAAATAACAGAGCACAATTGTAGTACTCCTTCCTCTCCCAGCTTTACAATGAACATAAGTAGTCCTACCACATGATGCATTCTCTGAAACCAACAATTCACTATCCACATCAACAAACCAAAACCAAACCAAATTATCAAACATCATCAAAAACCCAAAAAACACTCACTGTGAATAAAATCCACGGCTCTAAGAATATCTACAAAAGAAGGAGCAAACAAATAATCCCTTGTTGGAATCACCAAGTGCTCAATCCCATGTGCCTGAAACAATTACAACAACTCATCAAAAACCCATTCTTTAAATTTCAAAAACTTCAAAACATACCAATCAAAATAACCCATCTTTTCAATAGCAAAAAAAGAAAAAACAACAATCAAAATACCCAAAACTCACACAATACAATGAAGAAGGAACAAGGGTTTCGTAAGGTTCATTAAGTGTAATAACACCACCAACTCCTAATTGCTTCAATCTTGGAACATCCTTAGGAAATGGAACAGCTCCAAGCAACAAATACTGCAATAAACCACCAAAAGAACAAATCCTTATCATCACATAATTAAAAAACCAATCTTTATAATTACAACTAGATTGGGTTGGCAACCTGGTCAACTTGGTCCCACCAACGAAACTCAGATTGGATCTTGCTCCGAAACACATTGTATAAAAGCGTGGGGTAAAATAGGATCCGAGCACCGGCTCCAACAAGAGCTCTTTTAGCGTCGACTTTGACCATCATGTGGTGGAGTTGAACGGTGTCGTTTTGACGACATGGATCGTTGTTATCTGAGTCTTCTACTTGTTCGATCTTCATTAAAGAAAATAGAGGAAGCGTAGAGATTGCAAAGAATAAACTAGACGGTGTGAAGGGAAAGACAGTGGTGGGAGTGATGATACGGGAAGTGGGGCTTGTATTGGGAGAACAGCATAGATGACGAGAGATGGGCAGCTGGAATTTGGAAAATCAATATTTTACTCTGTTTTCTGTTAATTCTATGAACTAGTCCTTCACCTTTTGTTCAATCTTCTATATAGTTCATGTTTTTTTTAAAAAATAGTTACTCTCTAGTATTTCACTACGCTCATCTAGGGCTGAACAACAAACCAAAAAACTAACCAAATCGAACTAATTTTAACCAAATCAACATTAAAATTGATACCAAATAAATAAATGTAGATAAAATATTTTAAAAATCAACTTGGTCGATTCAGTTACAGTTTGGTCAACTAAAAATCCAAACTAAAATTAATTAATTATATATATATATATATATATATTTATATATAAAATAAGTTCAACCCGCATATAATCTAAAAAATCTTTTCTTTCTTACTTACAATTATTTAGACTTAGAATTGATTGCACATACTTGAAAATATTTATTTTTATTTTGTAACAAACATGGTTATGTGGAATTGAATCGAGTGTAAAGTCATAATAAAGTGTTTGATTGAATTTCTAACCGAAACAATTAGACCAAATTGAATAGTGTTGACCAAATAGATTGATTTGTCTAAACCATCGGTTCAACTATAAATTTCGTAAAAAAAAATCAAATTCATTTGTTCGTTTAACGGTTCAATTTAAAAACCAGGCCAAACTAAACTATGTTTAGGGATTTTTACATGAATATTAAGCTTAATAAAAACAATTCAATTTTATCAAATTTGGAAGTTATTTGAGTGGTTAGTGGATGTATTTGTGAATGAATATGAGAAGTTGACTTATAAAAAGTTGGTAGATTTGAAAAATAGAGGATAAAAATGTATAACATAGGCTTTTCTTAGGCCTTTATAACCTACATGTTGAGCTAATTATCAGACAATTATACAAACTGCTATATTTTGAGTTTGGAATGATATGAATGCTAGTGTATTTTGTTCATTTTTGTTGATTTTTATTGATTGACAAGATTCTAGTTCACAATTATATGAATGTCAGATTTCATGTTCTACCATACATAACTTCTTCTCTTCTTTCCCTCTCTCCCCTCAACACCATCGCTCCATCAATCTCAACAATCTTCACATCTCTCTTCTGTCATGTCATCAACATCAACCTAAAAAATCTCTACATCTCTCTCTTTTGGCAACAATAATCAAAACGAGGTAATTTCTTCATTGTTAATGGTTTTTCTGTTTTTTCTTTGTTCTTTTGATGTTTTTTTGATTTATTACTTTGTTGTATTTATTTTTCCATGGTTTTTAGTTTTATCAACTTGTTTTTACTTTTAATTAGGTTTTTGATTGTTATAGTTTGTATTTTTTTGGTTTCGTCTTTGTAATCAGTATATTGTTTAGTCGTTTGAACTTTGTTTACTATTTTTCTGTACTTTTCAGAAATTTTGTTGTTGTTCTGAAGTAATATGTGTATTCTTTGATTTGTTTTGTTCAGATTCAATTCAAATAATCAATGTTGTACTTATTTGAATAATATGCAAGTTGTTTTGTATTATTTAAACAAAATTGCTGTGTGATTAACTAAATTGTACTTTATAGATTTTTTTTGAACTAATTTGTGTTTTAATTTGAAAATTCGTTCAACTAATCAAATTGTACTTATTTGATCAAATTTGAAAATAACATTAACTATTTCAAACTCGTGAACTTACTTAAAGTTTTTTGAAATGTTGAATAAATTAATTTAAAAGATGAATAAAATAAAAAAAGAGAGAAAAAACAGATAGAAAAATAAAAAGATAAAATTTGTAGAATTAAAAAAATGAGAGAAAAAGTAAAAGAGAGAAATAAAGGTAAAGAAAAGAGAAAAAAGAGATTAGAGAAGAGAAAAGAGGAATTACAAGAGAAAAAAGAGGATTAGAGATACTCATGACCCCTGCATGTTAGCTATTTACTAGTGTCAACTCATTTAGCAGTGTTTCACTAATTTAACTTGGTACTTGACAAATATTAATTTATAATAATAATAAAAAATACAAAAAAATCATCTTATGTAAAATATTTATTCTAACAAATAATAACATATAAAATAAATAAAAAATACATAAAACAAATTTTGAAAAAACATCTATAAGAGTGAGTATTATCTCAAGATGTACTGTTTCATTTGATAATGAAAGCGTCTTTGTATTTCTTTTTCCTTCTTTTTCAGTTCCTTTATTTTTCTCATTTTCGTTTAATTAGAATCTACACAACTCTTTTATTATTGCATGATCCTCCTTTGCTCTTCGATGCTCCACTTGCAAATTCATGTTTTCTCTACCACAATTTTGTTTCACCTTCAATGTTTACGCTTTTATATTTTACAACTTATCTTTTACTTTAACTTCCTTTTGGCTTTGACTGCTTTTTATGGAAATAGTGTCACCTCCTGCTTCTTCTTCATCCTTATTTGTGTTTAAGTCAAATTAATGTGAGCTAGTGTAAACATCACTAGTGTTGACTATAGTTCTTTTACAAGAACAAATAAAAGAACCTATGGTTGTACATGTAGTCCCAAATAATAAGTGGGTTTACTCGTCTAAAAAAATTCCACTTGTATATTGCGAAAATTTTCAAATGCATTTTAATTATAGCTAACTAGTAACACTACTTTTGTTATGCGGCGGAGTGATGTGTATTATATATATCGATAGATTGTAAGATGGATGCATAGAATTAGTGAGGTTGATTTTTGTTGGATATATATACATCGATATTGATAACGACATATAATTATAGAATATGATTTAGAGTTTAATTTTGAATTTAAATTTTAAATAAATTCTACACATTGTTAGACAAGCTTTTAAAAAGTTTATAAATCAACCATATTAAAGAACAAAGATCAAAGCTAATTACTTTTAATTAGTGTAAGTAGTTTGCATTTTTTTTTATTTATATCTACACTAGTTGAACTCTTTGTGCTTACTTGTGTGCTCATTGTGAGTATTTTTAACTGAATTTTGTGAGTGATTGAGTGTCCTAGTGACTCTTATTTATGTTGATATGATTTGAACTGCATGCAACCCAATTAGTAAGGTTAGCCTAGCCAGAATTCAAGTATTTGTAATTAGAAGTGATATCTTATTAAAGTGTTTAGAAAATCTTAAGTATAAGTTTAAGTAATTGGCATAAATGTTATCTCCAAACGACTATATATTATTGTGTTCATTGTTTGTTGGATATTTCAATTTCCTAAAAAAGATTTCACAAGAGTTATACTCAACTCTTTTATAGAGCGTAACATCCTAAAATTTTAATAAAATACGAAATTATAAATAAAAATACGTAAAAATGTACGTAAATTTTTCGCAAATTATTTTAATTAATAATTCGGTGAGTGATATAAAATTTTTAAGAATTAAAAATCAGAAATGTTAAGTCGATCGTGAAAGGAAAACGACGACAAAATATATTATTACGAATGGAGAGATAACTAAATTCCTCGCGCTCATTTAAAT